>JALLAS010000319.1:0-14526 GCA_036939415.1 Detonula confervacea | reverse complement strand
TAGCCAAAAATTTTATACCCCCCCCGGGGTACAGTTCGTGGTACTCCACTGTAGTTCCTAATCCTCTCGCATGGTCCACGTGTTCGGTGCTTCCGTCCATTCCGTCCTCCATCCATCCATCCACCAAGCAACAGAGTACAATCGATCCCAACAACCACAAAGCACAACCTACCACAACCATGGCCTCAAAAGCCGAAATCGGTCTCCTACGGAAACGTAAATGAGGGGAATGCCATAGACCATGCACCATGCACGCACAATACTAGCTGCGCAGCTCCATCCTCCGTCAACTGATAGATAGAAGAGTTTGAGCTGTGCTGTGGGCTTGGCAAAAGGCTTGCTACGATACCATTCATTCCTCATTCCACTCCTAATCAAGCCCGCGGTTTGAAGAGAAAGAGCGCCCGCGTAGTGAACCATCTCACATGCATTCTTTATTCCGGCTCCATTACCAAAAATGGCAAAAATACAACGCATAGCTCAAAAGCTATGGCGTCCCAAGACTCCGGGCAGGCACGCCAAAACGCCCCATCTCATCGAGCGGCAGAAACAACGCAACATCACCGACATCGAACTCACCACGGCCATTGAATTCGGCAAAAAGAGAAAGCTGCCGGGAGTTCTTGGTAATATACATTATTTCTACAAGGGTCTTGTTTACGTGGCATCGCCGGAAGGCGTGGGTTTGACTGCATACAGGATGGAGAAGATGTTGGAGAATCGAAGGCGTCAACAGACGCAGAGCGTAAAAGCGGCACAGCACGATAACAACAATTCCAATGACCGGTCAGCAGAGGAAGAGCTTCTCAAGCAGTTGAATATTAATGAATATCTGGAAAACAAGAAATAATGATATAACAACATTGTGTGGCCTCCTCCCATACAAGAATCGTTCGTTAACCTGATGGAAATCCATATCAAATTTGTGGACAAAATGAGGCCAGGTAAGTTCAATCTCTCTCACTGTTCAAACATTGACTTTTGCGCATGTGGAACGGCAGAATAACTCCGATTATTCAGGCTGTGAAGCATGATTGTTATAAATACAATCATTGTGCGCATACATTAATATGCATCAGGAGTGTGAAGAGGCACATAGGAATACTTCAACCAAGTGTCGCAATGAAATCTTGATTACATTTCGAATCAAATTTGCATGAAGTTATTGATATTATTGCGTCACCAACTAAGATACTGATTCCTTATCTTGTTGCTGTATCCAACTGACACAGAGAGCGGTTCTGCAGAATGATTTCTGTGAAGGAAAGTACGTCAAATGCTGCGTTCTTGGCCCCACCCGATCCAAAGGAGCGATGGAACTTAGCTTGAGAGAATCACGTCTGGAAGGGGGCAACCTTGACGATGACTCTGTCCCCAGTCCAAATGGAATGATACGCGGCCTCTAAATATGCTCACCAACTTTGGAGTACTCATCTCAGCAAAATTAACTTCATAGTGGAATGTTGGATTGATGGAGAAGCGAAGCAGCTTTAGCCTGTTTCTATGCGATCAAATCATTACTATATCATGAGAATTGGGGCAATTTGTCAATATCCTGTGCCGCGGCATCTATTAGATGCGGAAACCCAAAAGAAACCTATGGGAGGATTGGTGACATTGTTCTAAATATTGCAGTGTGGATTTAGTTCCAGGGGGATCAGGAATACCATGTTACTTCCGCAGCGCAGAGGAATCATGTGGTGCCCAGATGCAACTCAAGCAACAATGCTAATATATGCTAATGGCAGCCAGCAAAACAGGGAATGGATCCAGAGAATGTCGGATGAGTGATGCATGGTTCTCTGAATACTTTCTTGGGTTGGGATTCGGATGAAACTGAGGTAAAGCTGGGTAAAGGTCAAATCTTGGACACTCCTAGAATTTGACGTCTGGATAAAAATAATTCTGAGGCGACTGGAATATGCAAGTGACCAAATTCTTTCAGCTGCTAAATAATGTACACCCGCACCTGCAAGAAGTTGTTGACCCGTTTGGGGAATATATATCTGTCAGTATTTTAATCAAAATATAAGCCTCACGAAAACTAAATGGTACTATCTAATGATTCAGCAGTGGTAAGTGAAAGGCCACACCAGGCTCAATTATTTGCTTCATGCAGTGATCCTGGCCTTTGTTCCGGACTGTTTCGCACCATATTATAGAACCATTCAAATCCCATTATGCATGGTATCCCGAACACCAGAAAGTCACATTACATCATTTTCCATTGCTTCTCCATATCGTGTGGATGTCATGCGGACATAACTAACATGATATGTGGCTTGCAAGTTGGTGACTTTGGACATGCGATGCTCGCAAAAGAGAAAGACACTAGTGCTTGCACTCTCCACAAGCTTTCAGGTGTGCCGCGAGCTGTGATGCGCATTGCCAGTGTGCTTTGCTATCTACATTTTGTGTCATTTCTGGATTGTATTTTGCAAAATCATTATGTTTCATCAGTGCTCCGTTGAATTGCCTCCGGAAGACCTGCCCAATCCGCATCATCCCCGATATTGTCTAATATTGTGCCTGCCCCAGCATTGGGTACTATCATGGCTGCAGTCTCTTCACTCGATCCCCAAGCAGCACTTAGCTCATTCAATTGTATATTGGAATTGGCATCCGCTCCACGACCAAATATGGCAACTTTTACAGTCTCACAGACATTCTTTACAAACACGGCAATGAATCCGCACGATGCCAACAATGCCGCTCGCAAGTCGGGTGTTGTTTCTCTAGCGTAACTGGTAGACTCCGGCGACAAGACATACCCGGGCTGTCTCCTCAAAGCCCCGAACTTCTCCGACATTTCCACCTCCTGCAAATACGTCTCCGAGGGAAAGAGCGCATCCAGCATTCCGTAATACTGCAACGTACCCACCAATATCCCCGCCAAATGCCCCAAGAAGGATATGTTCGGCATGACGAATTGCAGCACCACCAACAGCGCCCACGGATACATCTTGCTCGACACCCGAAACGCCCCGAACACGCTCCTCGCCCTATTCGGACTCATATTCGATTCCAACACGGAAAGTTGGAAAATCACCCCGCTGAATCCCAAACTGTGCTGCAGCATCATTCCTTCGTATCCGAACGCGAAATACGACGTCCAAGCCAAAAAAACGTACATCGTCGAAGTCAATAATATCCCCCACGCTATCGTCAGCGCCGTCATGAAGCTGCCGAATTGCTTCTCGAGCATCGCGCCGATCGCCGCGGTCGACATCATGTTCATGCCGATGTGCATGAAGCTTCCGTGGAACAATGCGCTGGTGACGAAGCGATAGTATTCGTTTAGATACAGGACGTTTCGCGGACACATCGTGTAGTTGTGGAGGGGGGGGTCGGAGAGGAACTGATAGAGGTAGGTTAGGATGCATAGTGCCATTATGGAGCGGGTGGTTAGGGGCACGGAGGCGAGGGTTTCGGCGGCGCGCGACATGATTGTTGACAACAATGGGATGATTGATTCGTATAATATTGGTTTGAGTTTGAGGGATGGCTGGATCGATATTGGCCGTCTTTTTATGCCCTTTTGCAAGACCAAGCGAAGAACTAACAAGGACGGTAGGATGGACGGAGGAGGAACTAACCCTTCGGCTGATATGCAGTAGCGAAAAAGCAATGTGGAGCCGACGCACTATTATCGACAATGATTGTGCCCTGGTGCCTCTATGACTCTGAACCTCGCTCTCGGACTATCTTCTGAACGACGCACGCGTCTACTGCTCACAGTCCGCTTCGACAAGATTCGAAGAAGGAATGATATACGCGCGGGTAAATCCTGGTTTCAGTCGTAGATGAAAGAGATGGAAACGAGCCAACAGGTAGGATGGAGCGATGCTATCAGCGTGAGCGATTGGCGGGCGGCTGTATGTCGAAGCAATGCTGAGGTTGCTTGTTGCAGGTTGTTGCGTCGCGCCAGCGCGCGGCGGCGGCAGTCAGTCACAAAAGAATGAATGAAGAATGACTGAATCTGAATGTGAATAAATAAAGATGTCCTCGGAGTTAGATATCATTGGCGAGCCAGCGGCTTAGCGATGGTTGCTCGTATTAATCTAACTTGGAACCAGTTGCATCAGTCGCTGTATTTGCATACATAGAAGATCTCAAATCTTCTTCCATTTTCCTCATTATTTTTGTTCCATTGTGCAATAGAATTCAACGAACGCCGAGCGCGCAACATCAAATTGCAACGACAAATAACGAACCCAATCAAAAACGACTAACCATCACCATCATGGCGGACCCACAGTCCGATATGCGAATTGCGGTCGACCCACCGCCGCAGGATCAAGAGGCACCGATCAAAATAATATCGGCGCACGCCGAACCCCAAGCGGAAGGAGAAGGAGCATACCCGCCTCAGCAGCAGCAGCAGCAGCAGCGAAAGCCCCGCGGCCCTCAACTATGGGCGGTAGTCCTCACCCTCGGCGGGCTGTACTACGTCTGGACGCGCATCCTCGGCTAATCGTTGCCCAGCTTTTCCCGGCGAGGGCATCGCATTGGTGCCAATAAAGGCAAGGTGGGAGCAAGCAGTGGCGGTGGGAGCGGTGGCAGTAGCAGTCGTCGGGCGGAGATTGCTGCGGCGAGGGAGCGACAACAGCAGCGGTTGCAGACCGCCAGCCGCGCTCGCGAGAT
Organism: Detonula confervacea; assembly: GCA_036939415.1. NCBI lineage: Eukaryota > Bacillariophyta > Thalassiosirophyceae > Thalassiosirales > Thalassiosiraceae > Detonula > Detonula confervacea. The sequence continues at coordinate 9,882 of JALLAS010000319.1, read as the reverse complement.
GGTGAACCAGGCCAAGGGTACTTCGGGCACCGTGAGGGAACGCACCAACGCCACCACCTCCTCGGGAAACAACAACAACACCACTACTAAACTATCAATCAACTAACAAGCCCAACTCCTTCGGGAACAACAAGCCCAAAAACAAAAAGCCCAAGACCTCCTCGACAAAAAGGAGAAACGGCGCCAGCTCTACCGGAAGCAAAAGGCCCTCGAGGAAAAGGAGGACGAGGAGCGCAGGAAGGACGAGGAGTTGGGTCCGGGGTGGAGGGCGAGGGAGGATCCGCGCGCGGCGACGAACGGGATGGGCAGTAATATGGATCCGCAGAGCGGGAGCGGCGGCGGGGGGTACAAGCCGCAGAGTTGCAAGAAGAAGAGCGGATGATAAAAAGGCTCTCCCTCCGTTTTGCCGGTGCTTTTCTCTACGGTTTTTTTCTTTTTCGTGAGAGCGATCTCGTGAGGGAGAGGACAAGTAGAGGGGAATAAATAGTATCTGGCTTTGAGGGAGAGTACAATGAGTATTGGACAGTTATCTAGTGGACGGTGACCATGTATGGGAGACGGGGAAGAAATCAGAATGACGCAATTGAAACTTGCGCTGCACACGAGGCATGCATGTTTCCCTGGCTGAGATGATTTTTATCAGAAACCCATTCCAAAGAATGGTTCCTGGCTGTTTGCATGAAAGTGGTTAATTTGAAGGCAGAATTTTCGACTGTGCAAGAAATTGAATGATGCGCTTCGCATGGGGGATGCATAGATTAGATTGCCACTCATAAAGCTGGCTGTGCATCACATCGTGTGAAATACTGATAAATTTCCATGCGTTAATGTCGGAGGTAGTTGGTTTTGGTGAGGGTGAAAGAAGTACCATCAATGGGGGTACAATGTGTGAATGAAATTTAGTAACAAGTTGTAGAGAAAAGTGTAGATTTGGAAGTGAAGGGAGAAGGGATAATCTCATAATAATATTATCAATTATCATCCCTAGTATAAGAGAAAGGCCTCGAAAAGAGCTAGTGTGCACATAAATATTGCTGAAGCAGGCAAATCGCCGCAGTACAAGGCAATATAATATTCGTAATAGACCATCATATGCCAACAGGTGACACTTATTCTTGAAACCAGTGCTTTGAAGACTCGTTCCTCCTCTTGAGATCCATCATAATTTCTGGAAAAGATGAATAATGCAAGTTTGAGAATAGGTATATTGTATTGGAATGCAATGGTTTTTGATCGTATGGAAGAAACAAGATATGAATGTACCCAAAAAAATGATGTCAAACACTCACTGGTCAAGGCATCATCGTCGCTAACTGTCCACGTTTCGTTCATATGTCGGTCAGACTTCAAAAATCGTCCATCATCACCCATCTTTTGCTTAAACGACAAGAATAGCTCCGTCTTCATTTCATGCAGCCTATTATTCTCCCCTCCTCCTGCCCGCTTCCCCAAAGTTTGGAATTGGGCAAACATGAATTGCTTGTATCTCGGACACTTTAGGGAGAGTACGATGTCGTCATCGTGGGGCTTGCCTGAGAAACCACTTGCTGGTTGAGCAGAGGGAGTTGGTTCGGGAGTGGTTGGTGCCTTCTTGGTAACTGGTGCGTCAGGGGGCTTCTTGGCAACCGAAGCAGGCTTGGGAGTTGGTTCCTCCTTAATCCCAATAGGCTTGGGATACAGTTTCACTTTTTTCGATGAGCTATCAGCCACAGCGGCCGCTTTTTCCTTCAAGACACCTTTATCCTCCAAAGACGCAGCAGTATAACTTGGTACAGTTTCGGGCAAAATACTAGGGACCTCTTTGGGGGCCAAACTACTTCCCTTGCTTCCCCGACGCTTCGCCTTCGCCTCTTTTTTCTCCAAAGCTTTGGCCTTTCTACTCTCCAATGCCTTCACTTTCGCAGCCAGTATCGCTTTGGCTTTCTCTGGGTCGCACTTTCTCTCGTGATTTTTGAAACTTGCCATAGCTGTCTTTTTGCTCGCAAAGGTGAAGTCTCGACCGCATTTAGCACAGTGAAATGTCACAGNGGCCAGAGACTTTTTCTTTTCGGCTGGCGAGTCAACTGCAATATCCTTCTTTTGGGACGACGAGCTCTTCCTAGACCGTTTCGGTGCCACTTGGCAAATAATTTTGTCCGGTTCTTCTGATTTTGCAATATCCATCGCATCCTTTTCCTGGCCCTCCTCTCGTTTACACGCCTTGACATGCCTGCTGAAACTTGCTCCTGCAGTTCTGGGGTATGGAAACGTAAAATCCTTGAAACACATGGGACAAGTCATCGTCACAGGTTCTTCTTTTGTATCAGCTTGCTTCACTTCCAAGCCACTAGTCTTTTTGGCTGGTGCCACTTTCGTAATTTTACGTGGCTGGCCCTCTTCCTTCTTTGATTCCGCAGCTCGCTTCTTGCCAGTATTTGCCCCATTACGTTGCGAAGTAAAAGAGCTGAAATCTTGGCATAATTTAATGTCTTTATAGAAACCAGAACGATGAAATGCGCCATCCAAGCTGATAATAACATGAAATTGACGAAGGAAATGAATAAGTATGTAATTTGAAGCAAAGATTGCTATTCCATGTCGCAGAGCCAATAATTTCAACTCACCTCCCAGTCGTATGCCACCCAGTCATATGCCTTGTGAAACCATAACTGTTGAGCTGCCGTACGAGGGAATTATAATTATTGTCTGGTGGAAGCAACGTAAAAAATGCACTATTAGAGAAGTGAAACTGGACCAAAATCCAAAGGAATCCAACTTATTGTATGAACTTACGGAGAAAGTACTGCTGCAAGTACGGGCCAAGTTTCTCCTTGCTCTGTGTAAGTCATGGATTGTGTCAAGTGACGTCGTGAGAAAATCAAATCCACAGCTGGAAGCTAAACATGGCAAAAACACAATCATACTTGCTCACCCTATCGTGTATAGAAAATGCCTCACCACCAGGCATCCAACTCATCACAGATGGATCTCTTGCATCAATGTGTGATACCATATCATGAAGAGATTGAGGAAAGCTACGTTTCTTTGGGCTTCCGTTTTTGTTTTTGGGTTTACCATCTTCATCCATTGCAAAGTTGGTTTGTTCCTTGTTGTCCACCCATTTTTCTTCTTCCTGAAATTCCTCGCCAGATTCATTGGAACTTGATGCTTCTTCTGGTTCCTCGTTCTCATGATATTCACGTCTTTGCAACGGCTTCTGCGACTTTTCAGTATTGCGATTCTCGCATCCACGGCACTGACAAGAATCCCCACAATACTTCTCGTTCAAATAACAATCGCAGTATTTCTTCAAACACGCCGACTTCTTGCACCTGCATTCTATCGCGTCCTTGACACGCGGTATGAACGCTTCCGGATTCTTCTTCTTATGTCAGCAATCACTTTATCGCGTTCTGCGGCAAAATTGGGATTGTTGTGGCAGTCCATACAGTGACATCCAGAGCAGAACTTCTCCTTGCTGAAGCATTCACAATAGAGTTTGAGGCATTTGGATTTTCTGCACATGCAAGGATTGTTGTTGATTGGTGCTGCTCCAATGGCGAACTTGCTTTCATCTCCGTCGTCATCTTCTTCCCCTGATTCATGCAATGTATCCGAGGCATCATTGCCAACCCCCTCCTCCACTTCATCTCCCTCCTCGTTCTCTTCACTGTCAGCAATCCCATATATTTGATCCGTCTTTTCCAAGAATCGTTGCACCTCTAACATGCTCCGAAAGCGATTCCCGTCTGGGGCAAGAAAGTACCTGTCTGACTCAGGCCCGCCCACCTTCACTGTCTTTCGGGGCACGATCTGCTCAACCCAAAGCTTGCCAATGTCCGACTTGAAGTACTGAACGCCAGGCATGTTGCCATAAGAGCCCAATCTCCAGTTGGGACTGTTCCTGCTCGCTTCTGGAGATTCAGACATCTCATTTGCTGTCCTTTTGGAGGCCACAACAGTATCTACGGAAGATGGAGTCTTTGGTGGGCTCGCTTCAGGCTTGGACTCTGCAACCGGTTGTTCATTTTCTGTCTGCCTGGGTACATGTTTGGCATCTGATACAGACTGTTCTTCTTCTTCTTTTGTCTCTGCAGTATCCATATTGAGCCAATAATTGGCAGAATCCATCCGCCTCCTCAAGTCTTGAGTCATTCCTATGATCCAAAGAATATAAAGCAGCTTGAGTTTGAGTTTTATTCGATCGTGACTGCACAGCCTTGTATGGCAAAATATAAATGATATCTGATAGAAATATTCACTCACTCGTCAAAGCTGTATCATCATCCAACAGCTCATACGGAGCCTCGCCTTCACTCGCACCCCTTGACTTTCTGAAGAACCGTCCTCCTTTCCCCATATCATTCTTGAATCCATCAAATATCGCTTTGCCAAGGACCTTAAGCATTTTGTAATCGTCCTCCTCTGCCTTATTGCCCAACTTTGTGAAATGGATGAACATAACTTCACGATACTTGGGAGTTTTAAGAGAAATAACGAGATCTTTTTGGTTTGGCATTGGATCATCCTCTGCAGAGCTGGCATTAACGCCTTTTGGAAGTTGTTGTTGAGGCTCATTTTCTTCTTTACTAGCGACGGCTGATGATTGGCCAATACTAGCATTGCGGACATCGATGCCGTTATCATTGAGCCAAGAAGAGGCAGTGTCCATCCTCGTTCGTAAATCATTGCTTATTTCTAAAAGGCAGATAGCAATATCGCACATCATGTATAAGAATATGGCACAACAAGGAAAGCGCAAGATACATTATATGCACTACTTACTCTGCAAAGCCCAAGAGTCATCCACAACCTCATACCAAGAACTGCCATCTCCATCTCCACTGACACTATCACCACCCTTGATTTTCTTCATAAACCTTCCATTCATGCCACTAAGAGAAGTATTGACCATGAGTGACTTCAAAGTATTGAATACGTTTCTCGCCGTATTTCGCAGAAGGTTGCAATCGTCCGCCTTGCCATTGTTCCGTTTACGTCCCAGCAGTTGGAATTGGCTCATCATGAGCTTTTTGTATGCGGATTCTTGTTCGAGGGTTAGCAACATGTCATGGGTCATAAGTTGTTGGGTTTGCTGTGATGGTGTCGGCTTTGACGGCTCTAGTGATTTTGTGGTTGCCTCTGCTGATTGGGCAGTGGTAGCAGTCTTGCTGTTGTCTTCGTCGCCATTATCGTCTTTGGGAGATTGGATCTGTTGCATGACTTCATCGCTGTTTCTGGATTGCGCCAGCTCATTCTCTTTAGCAATTTCTACGGGAGATACCGGCTCTTTTTGCTTCGATGCAGATTCTGGCGAAGGCTTCTCCTTCTTCACAAGGTTGAACAGCAAGCTAGGATGGGAGGCGCCCACGGCAGGAGGTTCATCAGCCTCATGTTGCTTTGCTTGTTGCTTCTGCGGCCCTCCACCTTTGGGCTTGCTCGCGAATAATGCATGATTCGGCAAACCACCAGCCTTTCCTGGCGTAGAATGCTTTGCCTTCTTCTTCGTCTTGGACGCCGGCGTCGATTTTGGTGCCGATGCAGACTTCCTACTAATACTGCCGCTCCTACTACTGGCCCGTTGTCGCCTCCTATCGGCCGCTGACAATACTTGCGACGAGACTGCCGTTTCAGCATCAGGTGACTCGGCCATAATTGTCGTCACGTCCCCAACTACTCCATCCTTCGTAACCCCCGCAAGTATGCTCTCCCTCGTACTCCACCTATGAAAATGATCATGGTAAAAACATCCCTCGTACATCCCAGCCTTTGCATCGTCGGTAGCAAACTTTTTGAAGTTATACATGTGCAGCATCCGCTGCAACGATTTGAACTTGTTGTGTCGAAAGTACATACCGATTAGCTCTGGCATTTGATCTACATCTTTGAAGCGAAATGCCTTGCCGTCGGGCGTCCATTCGACAATGTGCGGATAGGTTACGGAGCATTCGTTCACCATTTGGTGTAATAGTTCGACGAAGAATTGCTGCTTCTTCCTCACGGATGGGGTTGTTGCCTCGAGGCATTGGTGACCTGTGGATTTGGAGAATGAGTTGCCATGATGTCGAGAGTCGAGCCTCTGTTGTCGCGTACTAGCCGCTATTTCTTCGTCGTCCTCGTAGCCTTCCGATTCGACATCGCTCGAGTCGTACGATTCCTGCACACGCCTCGAAGGCCTGCGATTCCGCCCTTTGCTTCTCGATTCTCTCCTCTCCTTCTCCAGAGCAGCTTTCACCATGCTTTGTACGTACTTTTGCCTCTCCGCCGACACTGTCTTGGGGATACCATCGTCATCCATGTCTGGATCGCTATCGCCATCGTCGCCATTGCCGGTATAATATGGATTGGCATCCATTCGTTCTCTGCTCCTCCTCCTCGAATGAAAACGGTTCTTGACATCGCCGTCCGTCCTACCGGTACCCAGCCTCTTGGCAATGGTCGACCACTTGTTGCCCAATTTGCCCTGCAACACCTCAATCATTTCGTCTTCGTCTGGAGTCCAACGTTTGGACGGACCGCGGGAGGAATTATTGAGCATTTTATGATGCCTTCCCTGGCCGTTAAATAATTGTGGTAGCGATTTCTTCTTATTTTTGGATCCCGGCGGCCCTACCTGATTGATGTTGTTGTCGCTCGCGGCAGTAGTGCCATTGTTGCCGGGATTGTACCCCGGAGGAAGCATCACCCGCGGATGGACGGGTGACTTCGTGTAATACTGCTGCTGCTGCATCACGAACCCGCCATTGGTGCTACCATTCGCATCCGCATCGGGGGTCACAACTTGAGCATTCCATTCGAAGCCGATCGAATTCAACTGCCGTATCCTACCCGTAATAATCCCCATGGGCTTCTTGATGCCCACGCCGTACATTTTATATTGGCGTCGTTGGGCATTCATCCAACGCGCCATGCGGGGAGGGTATTTCGTGTGCCCGAGGTCGTGAAAGTCTTTTAGTTGGCGAAACATTGCTTGCCACGTGAGGGTTCCGCCCGCGGATGGTGGGAACGCGGATGGATCTGCCGGAGGAGGCGGGAAGCCTTGTCCGTCGCCGCCTCTGCCGTCGACGAAGGGTTCTTCGCCGGGGGAATTGCGGTGGTAGCCGTCGTCGACAATCGGATCCCGAGGAGCATGATTATTGCGATATCCATCCCGCGGAGGATCATCGTGCCGAGCGAACGAAGGAAGGCGCGACGACGAAGACGCTTCCCACGGCGACGAAGCCGAAGCCGCCGCCTGCGACGTGGACGTGCCCATCATGTGCATTGCCATGGCGGCGTCTTCCTCGATCGCTGCCGCGAGAAGAGCCTCCATTTTAGCGCCGGGGTCTTTCGATTGATACTAGGGGGTGTCGGAGCCACGTTGGATGGTGATTGCCGGTGTCGTTGTTGATTTCTATTATGAGATGGAGGCGGCGCGGCGTCGTCGTCGGCGTCTATGGGATGTTGTCAAAAATAATGTCAACGACAGAAAAATAACATGAGAGAATGTGCGTCGTGGTCGTCGTGGGTGATTGATTTGAATCCAAAAATGAAATTCGTAGGCGATCCCCCGGGCGGATTTTACGTGAAGTATGCGCGGAATTAATACGGATTTACGCGGGTCGTTGGATTTGATGGAATCTGTTGCATTTCCCCCGTTCTTTGGATCAATTTTCTCATTTTCTCTTGTAGGTACGATACTTCTAGTAGGTACTTTTACGATAGAGGGCAGCGCTCTGGCTAGCACCTATTGTACTGTTCTACAAAGTCGGGTCTTTTTGCCTGCTATGATACCATGCAAAAAGCAATAGATTATGTTATTTCCTTGAATAGAATCGTGGTGCCGCGTTGATATGGAGGAAGCAAAGCAATGTGAACAAAAAGAATACATATGCTGAGAAGTTGTGATGTAGCATTTATGCTGTGGAGAACAGGGACGGAGCATCACTCTGGTCTCATATTTCCATGACACGCCACCGAGCGATGTAATCATCGCGGTATCTGCATGAGCTGAAAAGGATAGAAAGCTCGGACCCTTGATCCACAACATACTTGATCCACAGCATACATGGTGCCGATGAAATCTAATGACTTTGAAAGATCGGCACCATACCCCCCAGTCAGTTTGTACTTCAAATGACCAACCCAAACCAAGTAGCTCGTAATACCTAAGCTCAGACTGCTGCCATGCCATGAATTGATCATTGGTCCTAAAATTCTGTTTCTCTTTTGGATAAGAGTAATGGCAATGCATGCGATCATTACAATTGCCATCTCAATGCAGTTTCGTAGATTTGGATAGTGCATACATGTTAAACTTATCTAATAATTTACACATGACATTTGTCGATTTTTCCATACCACCGCTTTGGGCCAGTTTCAATCAAGAACCCCACTTCCGAGCGTGGACTCACATCGAAACCTAAACCTCATGACAGCTCTGTAAGTTTGGATGTAAAGCATTTATGATATGTATCCAAGATGGATTGATCACACGTGCCATTTTGCCGTAATTTCGCGTGTGACGTCCCGTTCGATCCGGGCAGCAAAGGTAATTGATACGCTTTACTCAACACCGTAAGCAAGCCATCTATTTCCCCATACGGATACAGCAAAATGCGATGCAATTCCCTCATTTCGTTGATACGGTGTGATACCAGTGGCTGTAACTCCTCGGACATTCGCACCTTCGGATACTTCCAGAAAGATAATTCCCCGTGCTTATCTTTGCACTTGTCCATCAAGGCACTTAGACTATTACAACCGCGTTGTCGAATTTTTCGGAACGGCTCTTTCAGAGCGCTTATTGTCCATTCATCGTAGTTACGAAAGGGATACAAATGGAGGAAGACAGTATTTTTGAATCGTTCTACTTCGTCTGTGAATGTACCCTTTCGTAGACAAAAGTGATGTGTATCGTTGCACCCATGAATGAGTTCGCCAAATTTAGTCACATTCCAATATCCGATGGGATCTACCTTTGCCTTCTCCGCTGCTTCCAACAGCCACGACTGTTGCGAACCACAGCTGTCTATCAGATTTTTTCTGCACGCATGGCGCAGTGTCAAACTCCCCATCTTGGGTGCGCAGTGTATGATGATGATCACTCTTTGGTTGGGAGGGACGGATGCCAATGGCAATGGATTGCTATGTGATAGTCGTTTGATGTCGTCCAATTGTGTGTGTCGATCCCAGTTCGAGGCGAGGGTTTTCCATGGCAAGACCGACGAATGGTTGGCTGATGGATGTACCACGTGGATTGGTAAATTGGAAATAGTTCGATTTTTGGTAGCTTCCAGTTGTTGACTTTGTGGCTCTTTTCCGGGATCGTGTGCCTCTTTGAATGCCGTTATCTCATCAGTATTATCCTTGACTGCATTGGTCGAGATTGAAGATCCTTCGTCAGCTCGATCAATCCAAAAGACGTCATATTTTATCAAAAATATCGAAGACCCAGAGGACCCCCATTTTCCGACGATGCACAAGCCGGCGAATGCAACAATGAGGAAGATCTTCGTTCTTTGACGGCAAAGGAAAATTGCCGCGGCGTTGCCATCGCTTTTCTTTCGTGCAAGTGATGATGGCATCTTGTGGGCGTCATGGTCTGTCATGGATGCGAGCTGATGCGACCGGACCCATGCATGGATCTATTCATAGATCAATGTACGATATGGATCCATGTAATTTAGATATTCCATACCACTCCAAATAACTATCCAAATATCGTTTCACGTGTCGATGGCGTGAAGAAGGCGTGATAAAAATTACGAGAAAAGCGTTCCCTGTACCATTGTCGTAGCGTTCCCAAGCGTTCCTGTACCGTTCCCGAGCGTTCCCGTACCGTTCCCGAGCGTTCCTGACACAGCCAAACTGTGATACGACAAAGACAAGAAACCCGGAAAAATCGTGATATAACCGTCACAG
>JALLAS010000318.1:0-14493 GCA_036939415.1 Detonula confervacea | reverse complement strand
CCCCCCCCCCATCGCATCACGCTTCGGCAATGAAGACGGGAAATCAGACATCATCTGGGACGGGTGGACGACGGAAATAATCTGTTGCAAGCACACAAACAACCCACAACTAACTGGCGGAGGAGCGGGAGCGTGCAACGGGCGGAGGAGCGATGCTATCGTGGATGATAGCATTGCCGACAATGGTACGTGTCCGCAACAAGCCGCCCGCATTGGGAATGAACGTTTCCCCTGAGATCACAGCGGCAATGGAATGATGGGCAATGATAATATCGTTTAGTCAATCTAAAAATAATTAGTTAATCAATCACAATTATTTGTACAGTCTTTTATTTTTTTATTTTTTAGGCAGCGCATGGCATCTCGTGGCATGCATCGCGGCTCGCTCGCCGCTCGCGCCCCGTCAGCGGAGCAACGTTGGGACCAAACCTGCTGCCATCATCCACGTTCCACGCCACCTCCCCCCCTTGACCCAGAGACATTGTCTTTGCTATTAGCTGGCGGGAGTGCAGCGTCCCGTCGCCACGGCCGACAACGGGGAGGCTTCGTTGGCGTCGTCGACCGAGCACGGGGGAACATAATATTGTTTTAGATTATTTACGATATAATGTTTGCCTTCTGGCTGCCACTTGACTAACTTCTGGCTACCACTCGGCTACCATGTGGCTACCACGTGGCTACCATGTGGCTACCACGTGGCTACCACTCGGCTATCTCTGGCTACCTCTTGGCTACATCTTGGCTACCACTTGGCCACCAGATTGAGACCTTGCGCGCGAGCTCTTCCCATGAAAATATGTTATATTTACGTACGTATAAAGGTACGTATCAACGATCCAGGGTCTTGCTGGCACTATTCTAAATAAACATTATTTGATGAAGTGAAAGTGAATACTAAAATAAAGTAGTAGACACATGTTACTAAAGGTAATAACTCCTTGAAGCAAATATAATGGACATAGTGTAATCACTGGATTACAACAGTAGAGCGCTTCTCAATGACACGAGCATCCCCAGGTCAAAGCCGGCTTGCTGCTTCTTTTAATGCTCGCCGAATGTTGTGACATTTATCATCTCGCTGCTTGAAATCCTTGCGGAATGAGGCAATCGGCTCCATAGGCGAAGCAATAATGCAGAGCTGGTAAAGCTTCTGGAAGCTTTCGTTATCTTCGATTGGCAATGCCCCAGAGTTGATGAGCTCTGCTGCCTGGTCATACATGCCGGAACAGGCATAATTGCGGAATGCAGAGATGGCCAAACGAAAGTCAACACCTCGATGGTGAGAGCAATTGGCAAACAACTTTGCTGCATATGAGAAATATTGCCTCTCGTGCACAGATGGAGCCAAAGGTAGAGTGGCATTTCCGTTTTCATCATAGATCCTTTGAGTATAACACAGGCGTGCATATAGTTCAAATAATTGTGCAGTATACTCCTCTTGTTCACCAGTTCTTAGCAAGCACAGAGCAGCCTTGTTGAGGAATTCTACATCACGTGCTTCCAGAAGCTGTTCAGTTATGGCGTAGAGCTTTTGTTTTAGCTCAACTCCATTCTTTCCCCGTAGTTTTGTAAGATCTTTTTCCTCAATTTCGGTAAAAGAGAGAAATGCCAACGCATAATCCCTACGCTTAGGCTCACCCGCCTTATCAAAACATTTCGCAGCCAGCCTCAAACTGTGTTGTGTGTAGATAATTAAATCAATACTAGATTAGAATCAGTACATGGAGAGTTTTAATACATCAAGCGATACTCACCACCCAATTTGGCGTTCGCCTTCCGCATTTCGAAGATAATACTCTCCTCTGTTTCTCCAGTCTTCAACCGTATTCATTGCACCAAATATGCGTACGCCAGATAGACCTTCTGCCTCTGAGCTATCCTTGCTAATGATATCAACAACAGCTCGGCGCTGAAAATAATTGAACATAGGCCTGCTTGATTCTGTATTAGATTCAGCAATGAAGATATTTACTCTAGCTCTTGTGATGGCAGTATCTTTGAATAAATAAAAAGACAAAAACAGTGTATTGAGGAAACAGGCAATACCGTGAGACATACGAATACAGCTCATGATTCAAAACACCTTACATAGCATTTTGAGCTCTGTCTCAAGTATTTTGTGTTGATCAACGCTGAAGTCAAGATGCCTCGTCTCAGTCAAGAGAGGGTTCTCCCAATCATACTTCTGCACTCCTGATGCTGCCACTGTGGCATCTCCATAATAGGCGGCAATGTCCTCTTCTGAATATCCCGAAACAACTCGCCACAAATCTATCTCATTGCAAACGATATGCTTTTAGTGGAAAAAAGAAAGTGAATGGCTAAGATGTGCAAATGCAATATATCATGTAGCCTCACCTTCTGCAAGAGAGTCTGTAAAGAAGTTGTGCAACAGCACTAGAGAGACAGTCATGAAGAGAGGGGTCAACTAGTTTCAACATAAAAACCACAGACAGATGATCAATCTTTTCTCCTTACCATCATCAAATCTGAAAAAAGATGTTGTGAGTAATACGCAAAAGATATTGTTGAGATCGTATTGAATCAACTACTTACTCTAATCCCTTTGATTCTTGAACCTAGATGCGCAAACAAACAGGGAACTGTTACAAGAGACATCAGTTGAATTCGAGTGGAGCAACCATTAAATCTTCTTACTGTCATTACCCAGTCAGGATCAACTCCAAATTCATCAGATAAGCTCTTCTTGGCCTCTTCAGACCGCACGATCACGACTTGGTGTGCACCAAACTCGATTCTTTGAGAGCTTCTTTTAACGCCCTGCAACATCAAGACCAGTTCCTGCGTGCTTCCACAATCCATGATGACCGGCTTTGGGCCAGAAAAGAGGCCCAGATCAGGAGGCAGCTTGTCGAGTGAAGTCCCAAAGAAATGATATAAAAGCTCAACTACACAGGCTGCAAGACGAAGTACACCAGCATGCGATCGGTAGTTATGAGAGAGCTGTAGTAGCTTTGGTTCAACCCCTCCGAAACAGTTGTAGAATATTTGCCTGACATCCTACACATGACAATTGGAAAATATAATTGAATAGAGAGAAGACATTGCAGAGATGGATCAACAATTTCAACATAATAGACCACAGACTATTAATGAAATATAGATGATAAGTCTATTCTTCTTACCGTAAATCGGAAATCTACACCAACAGCAATACTCTGTGCTGTATCTCCCGCGAGGAACAAGTTGTTGGGATCTCGACATAGTTTTGCAATAATATAGAGCTCAGCTTGAGTGACTGAAGAAGATAATATGCCAATTGCGGCAAGTGAGATCTTAGAATAATTGAAGGGGTGCGAGTAGGATCAAACCCCACTCAAAAGCATGACATTAACTCACAGTCTTGAACTTCATCCACAAATAGGGAGTCGATTGGTAGCAAGCTTGGTCCATCCCCTATCATCTTTTCGAGGCTTTGGTAATCCAAACCAGAGATTCTCCCAGCAATCTGAAACATGGAATGCCAGTTGGAATACAATAGGACAGCAGTGTGATCAGGAAATATGCGAAAAAAGAGTCATCTGACTATCCAAACACGCCGGAAACTCTGAACTCACATTATAAACTAGATCACATTCGTCATAATACAACCCTTCCTTTTTCAATCTTTCATAGCTTTGAAATAGTTTGTACACTTCGCATCGCTGACTCTCGTCCATTCTAGATTGTCTGCGGGCTGCATTCGCACGATGAACAGTAGAATAAAGAATTTTCAAGTGAGATTTATGGGAGGTTCTATTTGCGGTTCTAAAAACAGAGGCAACTCACGGAGCGCTAGGTACTCAGCAAGGCTAAGAAATCGATTTTGTGGCAGAAATCTCTCTTCACGATTGATTTGGAGTGCAAACACAGATCCCTTAATGAAGCTTTTGATCTCTCTCCAGACCATGGTGCAATCCATTTGAGATCCCGAACCAGATCGAATTTTTCTCCAGTGTTTGCGGAAAATTTCAAAGGTCATTTCCTGACGCAAGGATGTGGAGGATAAATTCTTGTCTACATTCTCCTCGGACAGACATGCTTCAATTCCTTTAGTAACGCTGTCTGTATACTTGCGGCTATCAAATCGCTGCTTGAGCTCATGTTTTGAGAAGAAGCGTTGACCTGGGAGCTCAGCATCCAGAGTATCAAGCCATTGCTGCGGATCAGATTGGTAATGGATAATCTGCAAGTGATTAAACCGTATGATATGAGAGCGACCTACATGAATGTAAATTATAATATCAAAGTTGATTCAACACTCACTTCATGCTCCTATTCAATACATTAGAATGGTGATGAGCATATGAGATAATACGAAAGTAAAATATAGACGGTACAACTTGGTACAAGTAAGGACGTCTTCTCTTTACCTTTGGTCCTATTTGATAAAGAAATAGAATGGCAACGCTTCACGGTTAGAACAAGGAAATAAAATAGATGTGAGGAGTATGACAATTGAAGCAATACGCCATACCCGGTGTAAAGGGTAAATCCATGTTTTCGTCCTGACCATCAAGCAGCATTTTGACAGCTCCAGCATTTAGCTCATAAAATTTGAGCAACGTGTACTGGCGAGGATCATCACTTGCCGGGTGGAAATGTCTGGATCTACCTTTTCGGGTCTTGCCTCTGGTGGAGCCTACAGATGCCACCTCATTACTCATTGAGAATACTCGAGGAATCCTAGTAACTCCGGTGTTGTCCTTGGCATTTTCTTCTGCAGGAACGCTTTCGATATTGGTCTTGTCGATCTCAGCGTAAATGGCACATTCCTCTCCGCGTAAATGAGATCTCTCAATGCGTTCAATTGTCTGATCAATGGCCCGCCACAAGTTATCGTGATCCAACACAATGTCCCAAACGCGAATCACTCTGAATGAAAGATGCAACACATCACAATGGGTTAGCAGAAATGATATGGTTGCAATGATCACAGAATCATACTACACTCACTGCTCGCAATAATTCTTATTCAAATTTGATCTCCTTGGCGAGAATGCTATTGTAACAGCAACATAGGAAGTGGTTGCATACAGTAGGTGTCAGTGTTAGATCGATAAGAAACCATATCTACAAAGGCACTATGGCAATACTCACCGATAGCAACTTCCCTATTATTGCAAAGCCACAAAGTAAGTGGTTGCATGAAGTAGGCGTCAGTGTCAAATTGAAAAGAAGCAATATCTACCAAGGCATCATGCCAAGATACTCACCAAATGATTCTACTCGCTGAATCAATCTTTGTTTCATATAGGCTTATCTTCTTTCCATTGCTTCCCAACTGTTTGGACTTCAGTGGCTTGCAAAGCACGTACGGCCACCTCCCTGTAGATAGCAGTGTCAGACGTCGAATGATTCGCTCGCATAGTGCTCGATCTTTCTTGATATGTCTACCTCAAGGAACAAGAATGTGCCTTTAGTAAAAATGACTGAGAAATGTAACTGATGTGTTAATGACTGCCTCACCTTTTAAACCACTTGTGCGCCACCTCGGTGATATCAATTGTCCACTCAGACATGCTATCCCATTCTAAGAGGTCAATTCCTAGCTCCACATTCGCCAGGACCTCTTCTGAGTCGCAGCTAGAAAGCGCTTGGACAACTTGCTCGGATGTTAGAGCATGCTTTGGACTCTTCGTAAGAGTAGATGTGATGGATTCTTCGTTGATGCCAGCATTGTCGTCAGATTTCTTCTCTTCCTCGCCATGATCGTTGAATGTTTTGCATTCGATTGCTGATGCTGCCGCAACGCAGAGTTCATCAAGAAGATTGTTATACCAAGAAAGGGCCGCCGTGATTTTGTGAGCCTTCAACTTGAGAGCCGCCAGCTTCTTCTCAGATTCCTCCTGGGCCTTCTTTGATTTGGCATTATCTTTTGCGGAAGGATCTTCCTTCTTGGGCGCAGCAGCGGCGTTGTTAGACATCTTGTCTGGAGAGTGTTGCTTGTTCTTGGACTTGTGCATCTCTGCAGAGGCTTGCTTCAACAAAAAGTTGATACTCAGCTTTCCAGCCTTGCCAACTGTGTCTGACACAGCATCCATCACCAACTTGAAGTCGCTCTGATTTTGCATGAAAATTGTGGACTTATCGCACAGAATCCGTGCGACCTTATTGTTGAACTGGTGACCACGGCCCTTGGGCAGATGAGAAAACAGAGCAGCGACCGATTGGCATGATACCCGCACACCTGCCTCCAACAACACTGTCACGTCATCCTGTCGTAATACATGCTTTGCAAATGCCTCCAAGGCGTCACTTGCATTATTCTCAAACCACTTGAGAGACACGACAGAAGATGTCAATGCCACCGAGAGGATGTGATAAGTAGTATATGTATCCATAAGTGTCCACAGGGGCTCATTGTCCGCCCTCGCGACGAGATAGAATAAGCGATTGAGAACAACATCCACTGTGTCTGTCTTCGTATTTGCAGCAAAGGCTGGCTTGGGAATCGCAGATGAGTCAGCGCCCACAAAAGTGGCAAGTTTCTTGAAATTATCACGTGCCAACTCAAGAAGAAACTGACGTTCCATACGTTGTGGACCCGTCATGCTACCAGTTGCCGAGTAGGGGCTGCTGCCGATGGCCATATTAGTAATGGCATTGTACACTGAAGACTCATCCAGGTCTTCCATACTGAACTTGTTGAGTAATTCAGTCACTGTCGTCATGGCTGCCATGTCTGCTGCAGATAGGGCATCGTGCTTCTCCTGTACCTCGTCGTTGGCCGCTGATGCTTTGCTGCCCTTCTTTTTCTTCTTCTTTCTCTTCTTCTTGGCAACCTTGGCGTTGGGAGCGGGTATGGCCATGTTGGGCTGCGGCGGCGGCTGACCTTTCTGTTGCTTGTCAGTTGAGCCTCGGTTCTATTGATCAATAGCATCACGAAGATGATGAAAAATTAATAATCAGGATAAATCAATCAAATGAAAAAAATGATGTATCGTATCCTAGGTATCCATGGCCAAATGAAGCGATACCATTGCAAATAATGTGTATCAACAATCAATAGGACTCACCACCAACTGCGGCATGGAAGTGGTTGATTCATTGGAGGAAACGGAGGATTCGTCCCTTTGCTGTCATAGTTTGCATGGAATTGATTTAAAAAGTATCCTGTTGATTAGAAAGCTGTCATTGCAAAAGAGAAAATGAAGATACCACACAAATATTGTACATTAATTGTAATGCACTCACCACCAATGCTGGCATGCCGTCTCCAGAATCATCCGATGCGGCGATGAATGGGGCATCATCAACATTAGGCTTCTCGAGGCCGAACATCCTCCTCGCTATATCCTCCTCGCTCACTTCCTCATTGTCGCTGAAATCATCTTCCGACGAAGAAGAAGAAGAAGAATCGTACTTCACAGTCTTTGGCACGCCGTTATTGGAAGGTTTCGCCTGACTTTTCTTCATTCCGGCCAGTTGAAGTTGAAGCAGATGCACATCAGGAGAGCTAGCGCTCGATCCAGACGACGATCCTGATGACGACGAATCATCGCGCTTGGCCAGCGGAGGGATGGAGTAGGATCCGTCGCTATTCGATGCTGATGCTTGGGATCCGCAGCTGTCATTGTTGCGACGGTTGACGAGACTGGGTATCTTGCCGCTGGCATGAGAGACGAAGGAGAGGGAGGAACCTTCGTCATCGCTCGATGACGAGGATGAGAATGAAGGTGGAGGAGGTCGCGGCGGTCCGAAGGTCGGCTTCTTGGGTTTGGGCGGCGTCCGCGTCGTCGACGATGGCGATGGCAATGGGGCCGCCGATACCGCTGATACCGCCGATACCGCCGATACCGCCGAGGCTGCGGCGTTGCCAGGGCGGCGACCGACGGTGGCAGTGTCGCGGTTGGATTGCTGGACACCGCCGCAGATGCGTTTGTTCCTTCGTTTGTTGTTTTTGCCGTTGGCCATGGTTGCGTTATGGAATGGTCGGGGCGATGGTACAATATCGCAGTTGATCGACCGACGGATCGAACGGGACAATGAGATCAGAATCTATCAGAATGTTACATAATATTGTAGGCAAAATCGAAAAGCGGCGATCTATCTGGCTGTACAATATGTCGGCGACACCTACTCACTATAGAACTCGAGATACTTTATCCTAACTTTGAGCATTTATTATGGTGATTTTAGACCTTAATTATGACTGAATTGAAAATATTGGACGAGTTTTCTTACTACGAAATAGTCTGACATTTGAGTTAGAATTGCATGACGTACGTACATACGAGTAATATATGGTTTGCGCGCGCTATGCACGCATCCTGCCACATGCATTCCCGATTCCTACAATGCTTAGGTATGGTACCTACGCGTATGGTACCTCGCTCCACGATTGATTCTGCCTCTCTCAAGACGATAGATCTCGCGCCAAAATACGAGTCACAATGCCCAGTGCATACGGGACTAGCTGTAAATGGTCAGCAAGAAATAAATGCTGGGTGTCTGTATAGTCTAGAGCCTGACGTCTGGAGTCTGGACCATGGTGTTGACTTGTAAGGTAGGTGCGATACAACTTGGGGTAGAACTTGCCTCACTGGAGAATTCAGCGTTCAGCTCTTTGATTCGTTTACTTAGACTCTCGAAGAAGCCGAAGAGTCCCCCTTCCAATTACCTTTTACACTGAATTAGTTTTTTTAGCTTTCATGGCAGCAATCAATGGTAAGCCTTTTGCTACGACAAAGGGATGACCTGTTCATTGATATCCTCAGGCTCTGTTTTCGTTGAGAGTGTGATCCAAGATTATGACAACATAATAGCTTCGAGATGGTTGCCTTTTCTCGAACCAAACGATTGACGGAACGAAGAAGAGTTGTGTGCGATCCTCGGCACCGATCACAACAACTAGCACCCCAAATGAACGAGATTTTAGATGAGTTGATCTGAAAAATTGAAATCTTTCAGCACTCAACACGCTCAATGCTTAGAATGAAGACTAAACTTTTGAGTTTTACTTACATTCTAGCAAGCGAAAAAGAAACGAAGCCTGAGGCAATTCTTTCGAAACATTGAAACTCACCAGAGACTAATGAATGCTCATTGTTTCTCAATCCTCCAGACAAAAGTACCCACACGGGTATCACGAGAGCCTCCAATCATGATGGTGGGCTGCTCTCAGGTGCGTATACAGCCAGCAAATACTTTGTCAAATGATATCTCTTCCCCTTTGCCAAGATGCCAGTTGAAAAAATGCAGTGATGGGATGCTCAAAAAGACTGTGACAGCAGGGATACTCGTTTTTTTGCAAGAAGAACAAACTGTTGATGCTTTATAAGTTACGAAGATCTGTGCACACGATATCGGAAAACAAAACTGCAGATGTCTGGCTCGGTGCGAGCTCAAACAAGGCTGGTTCAGCCAGGCCAAGAACAATTCCAGACAACTCGGCTTGAAATGTCCTGACAGTGGCGAACAAGGAAGACTTGACAGAGGGAATGGACTTGGTGATCGGTTAGACGGATCTGAAAAAGGACAAAACTCTGCTGAAATCCTTTTTCTACAATGTTGATGGAGACTTGATCGGCAACGATACCAAAGTTATTATACGCTTGCCAGCCCTAGTACCAGTCCCGGATCAGGCCAGCTTCCAGACTGGGAAACTCAACCAAGGCGTGCACGACTATCTCGAGAGAGTTGACACAGTGTTTCTACCCTTTTGGGCCGAAATAATCAACAACCATGAGACAAACAGCTGCAACAAGTACTAATTAGCAATGGAGCATTGAAAAAGTATCTACCCACGAGCCCTGTTACGGGTCATGGCCTAATTGACTTGCCTTTCATCAAACTAGAAGTTATTGACAAAGAGGATGATTTATTAAACAAGGCTGTCAAAGACTTGAACCAAGAATGTGAAGCAATAGCTCGAGCAGTAATGGCGAGATCCATTGAAGCCAAAACTCTCGCCCAAACAGGCAGTACCGGAATGTCAACAGCAGCAAGCCTGTTGATTGATGAATTGAGGATCCGCAAGTTGGCAAGAAACCGGCTGCACTCCCAATGTACTCAAAGGAGGACCATTTTCTTGCCAAGATATCAAGTCTTGGAGCGATTTACGACTCATAGTCAAAGAAAGTCACACTGCCAACGATGTCAAGATTTGTACTGCTCTTTAGCAATTCCTCTTCAAAGAATGCACACAGAGAAGCAGTAGCATCAACACTCGATAGTATAGAGGATCTCTTGAGGAAGGAAGCCCACTTTCTGTACCCACTGGCTGGCCGACCTTGTCAAATTGCTCGAGATGACAACGAGCAACGGTTTTGTGATGAATATTTCCATTCCCAACAACCAGGCAACAGTAAAAGTAAAGGCGGAATCAGCTGACATGAATATAGCTGAAGAGGCAGTAGGAGAGTACCACTCCAAAAGTCCAAGTTGAATACTACCTTTGCTACAGCCGCTGAGCTGTCAGGATTGAACTCAGTGCTATCAACACTGGCAAACCTCATCAGAATTTTCCACATATAATATGAGTTCTTGTTGACAGGCACGACTCCGGTCCTGAGTATGCCATACTACGTCAATCAGGTTGCAACTTGTATCACATAACGTAAAGCTAGAAAGTGGTATAAGAAGGATTAAGCCAAAAGTATCAAGCTCTTGTACTATGTCTTGAACCAGCTCATGATCATGCAATCATATTTTGCTCAAGTGTCAAAATATGTCATTGTCACAAGCGAAGTGCTCAAAGATGACGTTGACAACCTCCCCGTGACTCACTTCGAAAGGAGCCACAAGATATTCA
Organism: Detonula confervacea; assembly: GCA_036939415.1. Taxonomy (NCBI): domain Eukaryota; phylum Bacillariophyta; class Thalassiosirophyceae; order Thalassiosirales; family Thalassiosiraceae; genus Detonula; species Detonula confervacea. Next base: position 3,737 of record JALLAS010000318.1, on the reverse strand, counting down.
AAGTCACCATGAAAACGCTTGATCAAGTATATCTTGGAAGCTTGGATGTACCGTCATCTCCTTTGTGGAGAAATTCACCAGCCAAGAAGAGGGCAGACAAAAAGGAAATGAAGAAAATGGGTAATTTGATGTCACCACGAGACAATAGTAACAGAAAGGACAAAGACAAGGATAGATGAAACCGTGGCAATGGTGATAATAAGCCACCAAAGAAGCCACAGCTGGGCTCGACTTCAGGTTAGATCAGGTGCAAGCGCAGTAATCTCTCACTTCCTCCTCCGTGTTTCAACAGAGACCACAAAATATGTAAGTCAGCAGCTAGAGATGACGTCGAATGCCCCTGGGGCACAGATTGCAAGAACGACCACATCCATTTTGAAGAACTCACGCGCGAGCGACAGAAAGCACTGGTCAAGACCGTTGATGGAAACCCAAAGAATGAGTTTGTAGGGGTCAATGAGCAACTAATAAAGGAACGCAGAGACATAATCAAGAAGGAAATAAAACAGGAACGAGATGAGGTATATAATGCATCCTTGAGTGTACTACCCTCCTCCTCCTCGTAACATGATCTGACTCTAGCTTTAAATTATTTTTCTAATTCTCTAAAGTCCAGATCTACTGACTATTCCTTCACTGCAGATGCATTAGATGTTTGATAATCCTAGGTAAGTGTAAATACTTGAACCTACTTACACACCATGATTAAATTACCTGTTGGTGGCAAGTATGCCGGCGGCAAGTGTGCAAGACCCCGAGGAGGCATTGCCAATCAGCTGTGCCACCCTCTGGCCGAAGCTAGACAACAACAATAAGCATACACATGAAATAACACAATGGATTTAATACGAATGATAATGTTGTCATCACCACTTCCTTAGTTGTGTTATCTTATTTTACCAACTACTCAGGCAGTGCACACGACGCCAACAATGCCCTCATCCCACAAATAATAATCCTCCCTGTGACCGCCACCAAAAACTTACTATGTCCTACGCCTGCTACACCGCCCGTGCTACCCCGAAGGACCAAGTCTTTGCCGCCATCGGCAAACTCGTCCTCCCGTGCAACTCTAACAAACATTACGGCCATGATGCAATCAATATGTTCATCGTAGGGTGCCACTGAGTGATCAAGAGTACCTTCAACCCCGGCAACCGCGGCGAAGGCATAGAAATGCTACTCCGAAGCACCAATTCTTCCAATACAAGCGTCCTCTCCATCACCAAGTCCAACGACGCAGCCAACATTGAGACAATCCTGGCTGAGTTGCTCGAAGAAGCCAGGCTTGCGGGCAATAACACTCTCCTCATTCTGACCCATGCCGACGCGATGGACGCAGCTGACTGTAAAAAACAGCTCAACCAGTCGGTCGTCGGAGCCAAGGAAGGCGCCACCAAAGCCATCACCAAAAATTTGGAGCCAACGTGACCAACGCCATCCTGTACACTGCCAATGGTGCCAACTTCAAGTCCGTCAACAAGTACGAGCTCTACCAGCTCATCGATGCCGCCATTCAAGCTGACGACCGCCCCCGCATCCACAATGTTTGATCACAATACGCCGACATCATTGCCATGCGTTTCAACTTTCAGCAGCGTGTTAGCAAGAACATGGATATGCTCCGTGTGTGGATTGCCTGCCTCGCATCTTACGGCCTCACTGTCCACGATGACTCGCAGGCTCTCGTGATCCTTGCCGAAGTCGATATGATGGCACGAGCGGATCGGGGCAGGTAGTTTGTCACATTCCTCTAGAACATCCGCCGCCTTTATGCCTACAAGTACGTGCACACCGCCGCCTCCATTGTCGTCATCATGAAAGAACTCGCAGCGGCCGACGCCGTGCACAATCTCAACGAGGCCCCGGCACCAACAACCAACTTGGGGATCGCGGTATCGGACACCATGTTGCACGTACGGCGGCTGGTGTGCAATGACGACAGCAGCGCCAAAGACACGACGGTGGCCACGGGGGGATACAACATCAACTCCTCAAGGGAGTCCGATCGCCGAAATGCAACGAGTCTAAACCCCACGGCCGATCCTTCTCTTGCCACTGCGAAGAGCAAATCGTGGCCAACAACCCGTGCAAGTATTGCAAACATCACAGGCACCGCAACCGCTACCCGAACGTTCCAGCCAAACAATGCTTCTGGAATAAGAAGTGGAAAGGCTTTCGCCCCCCATTATTGCTGTAAGGCAATGGACATTCGCTACCAGCCATGGGAGGAGTTCTTGGCAAATTTTGACAGTTACGACTCGAGCGGCGGCAAAATCATCAGCAACGAGGAATGATGACGGGGGCCTGACAAAGCTTATAGCTGTAATGTTAATATAAGTAACTCTAAGTGGATAAAAGTAAATAAAGGTACAACTAAGTTTTTCAACAAAAATAAGTTAGTAAATAAAAAACCTATTTATACAACCCTTAGGTGCTACTTATGCACAACTACCTGGTTTTGCTGCAGACTTACCCCAATCCAACCCCCTCCCAACACAAACCACTATCCAGTCCCACCAAAAAACAATCCCCAGTCGCTTGAAGCGCAAAGCTACAAGCCGATTTCTGGCACGCCAACTAAAACGTGCCACCGACACACAAGAAGCCGCTACCATTGATGAGTACATCACATGGGCAGAGGACGAACACACGGCACTGGCCAAATTGGACACTAGGGCACCAACATTTGCTGCAGTGGAAAGAGCACATGAGAGCTGCCCAGACAAAGCCCCTTCTGTTTTCCAACGCAGCATGAATGCAGGTTACAATTTACGCACAAAAGCAAAACACGATGTGTAAAACCTCATCAGTAAACGCCCTCATGTACAGTTTGCCGACAAGGCAAAAATCTGCACATATGACACTGACCAACAAGCTACCATGGTCACTTGCGATTCAGTTGCAGATGGCCACTACATAAGCAAAGTCCCCATATTACGTCAATCTATCAAATGGGTAGGGGTGGCAAATGGAGACATCAGCCATGACAACAAAGTCAGGTGATTACTGATCCCAAATATCCATTCAAAGCGGCAGAAGCTGATACTTTCGACGACTTCCCACACTCCCTCATGAGTGTGGGGAAAACATCCAATACATGCACCATCTCCGTCTTCACAAAGGATGGAGTCACGGTCCACAAGGAGAATGATGTCTTCATCATATGCAAATGAAAACCTATACTAATTGGTACATGTGACAACAAAGACAGGTACCGCATCCCACTTGTCCAACAACGAGGCAATTGGCAGCCGCACAAACCAACCAAAAAGTCCAAATGCATACTACGACAAGCTAATAGCATGTACAACTTCCCCTCCACAGAACAAGCAATCAAATAGATGCATACAGTGTGTGGCTGCCCCGTCAAATCAACGTGGATAGCGGCCATCAAAGCAGGGCATTACATTGATTGGCCACTACTCACCCCACGCAATGTTAAGAAATATTATACAGAGACCACAGCCACCCACAAAGAGCACATGAATCAAACACGCAAAAACGTACGATCCACAAAACCCAAGTCAGCCTCAATGGAGGTGTACAATATGAGCCAACTCAAGGGCAAGAAGAAATATGATGATGTATACACCAAAGTGTATGATGTGTAAGACACCATCTTCTCTGACCAAACAGGACAATTTCCCACTACTAATAGGTAGCTATCTGGCAAAAAAATACATCATGGTCATGGTGGAAATAGACAGCAGTGGCATCTTAGTTGAGCCAATGAA
>JALLAS010000316.1:4080-14557 GCA_036939415.1 Detonula confervacea | reverse complement strand
TATTGAGATACATGAGTTAAAGCTAGTAAATTTTGTTAGTAGTTCACCGGTCCTGGTGTAACCTAGACATAAAGTCCTTTCTCTCAATAGACAGTAGGGGGGACCGGACGAGGCAATCCACTCTCGTCCCAGGGCAATTGCATTCCCTCCAAAGGTTCCAAATCATCGTACCAGCTAGCTTCAGGATCATATTTAGCAAAGAATGGACGTCCAATCCACCCCTCATCTCTGCATTGAAGGAAACGAAGGATAAAGACCTTCTGCCCCATGATTTCCTCCACGCCAGTTACTTCTACTTTTCCTGGGAGAATCGGGCCGTCATTCCAAGTTCAAATGTATTTAGTTGTTTTAGCGAAAGTTCAGCTGGGCCGCAATAAAAAGTAACATTGAATATATTATGGTTTCAAGATCCAACGTACCAGGTGTGCATGACATGCTTGGACCACGAGCCGTGCGGATGAGACCAGAACAGTTGCGGAGAGCATCGCTATAAATTTTGTGAGCTTTCGACATGGAAACATCAAAGAATTTCTGAGCGCCAGTATCACGTGCCATGAACATGTAGTAGGGAATGATGCCCATGTTCACCTCTGTCCGCCATTTCTAGTAGTAAGGTGTACATCACATGATGCGCGGATTAGTAAGAAGCCCAGTATTTGTATAATCTGAAAAAACAGCGGAAAATGTTTAGTACTCACCTCAGCCCAAACTTCCGAGCTATCATTAATGCCTCTCATCACAGGACTCTGTGAGCGAATGGTTGCATATGCTTCCTTCTGAAGACGGTAGATAGCAGCCTTGACCTTGTCTGTACTCAACTCACGCTTGTGGCTCAAATGTGCCATAATAGCAACATGACGTCCACCTTCCTCTCGCACACGACGAAGCAATTCAATCACCTCATCCGCATCCTTGTCGGTAGTGAATCTCTGAGGCCAGAAACTCAAACTGCGAGTTCCGATACGAATGTTTTTGATGTGGGGAAGGAAAGTGGGGTCTGTGAGTGGCTCAAGATACTGTGCCAAAGACCTTGTTCTCATAACCATGGGATCTCCGCCGGTCATGAGAATGTCAGATACCTCCTTGTGTTGGTCAAGGTAGTCAAAGAGAGATTGGGCCTCCTTTTGAGCAAATCGAAGCTCATCATCTCCGATGAATTGTGCCCAACGGAAGCAGTATGTGCAGTATGCGTGACATGTTTGGCCAGCGGCTGGAAAGACAAGTACTGTCTCGCTGTATTTGTGTTGAACTCCATTGAGTGTGTCATCTTTGGGAGCATTCAATTCCTTCTGGCCGGCAGGGTGAGGGTTCAGGTCTGCTCGGATCTCCTCAACAGTCCTAATCAAATTCTTTGGATCACCCTTCTCATAAGCCACCTCCAACTTTTCCCTGTGCTCATCACAGAGCATATCAAGCGTAGGAAAGACGAGGCGGTAGAATGGGTCCTGTCGAACATCCTCAGCTTCCCAGTCAATCAACTCATCAACATAGTACGGAGAAGCTTTGAACGGAAAGACCATACCAGAAAGCTTTACATCATATAAGTGTGGCAAGAGCTGAGGATGCGTTTCGGCAACCTTGTCTACGGCCTGGAGACTGATGGCCTTATATCTTTCACTGGTTTGCAAGTTGAGCAATCCGTTGGTTGCGACAATGTTGTTCTCGCCTCCGAGAGTGATGGCATTTTCACCTCCTTCCTGCATAACATTGATTGTTTCCGCGGTTTCCACTGTTAGGTCTGAAAGGATATTTACTGTAATACATTGCATAATGTGTAGAGAAAAAGAAAATGTTGAGTTCTAGCCCATGCACAACATGTTCCAGAAAGAAAAGCATTGCACGCGATCGATTGTTTATATCCCAAACATATCCAACGAAACCAGAACATATACAATATCTTCCCATCAATAGCAAATAGAAACCAATACTTGCGAAAACAATGCATATGGTATGAAGCTGTATGAAGCAACATGAGCATAGATAGACCCGGATAAACCAATGAATCATAGCCCCCCAAACCTCATTCCATTCAGAACTCTTCCCTCATTCAAGGCATTTCTCTACTATAAAATCCCAGCCAATAAACTAGCAAGCTTCTTGTCTGGGTTCATTGGAGACTCATCACTCTCTTCCTCTGATTCAACTATCGCCTCCTTCGGTGTTGCGGTAGGAGCGAACAGAACCTTTTCAGTTTGAGACAAAGCACTATCGTCGCCTTGCGATATTCTCTGATATTTTTCTAGTGAGGAGTCGATTGTACCAATAGTTTCTTTCAATGATTCGAGCTTTTCTGCCAGACCCAAGTCTACATTCTGTATGGACGTCGCGAGAGTTTGCAGGGCGATGTGCATGGGGTTCAATGCAACCGTCCCTTCATTGATATCTTCTTGAGCCTGTTCACTGCCATGATCGTTGTGGGATTTGCCATCATCATCTGCTGCATTCTCCGAATATCCATGCACTTTCATCAACTCGGAGATGTTTCTCCGCGTCATTTCCAGCGCTCGCCCCGAAGTCTCCTCGCGAATGGAAATGACGCGCGCCGAAATTTCTCTGGCCCGCCTACGCAATTGCTTCGCTTGATCGTACGCATCTTGATCCAGAATTTCGTTCTCGTCAAATTCGATTTCCTCCTCTTGGTCATCCACGGAGGAAAGAGACTCGTCATCGCTGCTGCTGTCAATGCCGTTACCGGTAGAGGAGGACGGCCTCGCCGCGAAGAGCTGTGATCGGAACGAGTCCAACTTTCGCTCCACTTCGGCCTCGTCTGCGGGGACGGTCATCACGTCGATCTGACTCTTGATCAATGTGCCGGTAGTGTCTACGAGTTTCATGAAGAATTCCTCCTTTGCGCTGTTGCATTCGCCGCCATCGGAAGCAGCATTATGATTCTCTTTCCACGCATTCTTGGATGCGTTCAGCTGGATGTCGATCGCTGATAGGACGATTCGTCGATCGCCGCTCGGCACGTAGGACTTCCACTCTGAAGAAGCAGCAGCTGTGGATGGGTCTTCGTTCTCATTACCTATGGGCGGAGGCGCTGTTGCTTCGCTCATGGTTTCGGTTTGATGATAATGTTGTTCGTTCTCGTATTACCTAGTACTAGGAGCTACTAGGAGCTACTAGGAGTACGATAGTCTAATCCGCGCATCGCCATCGTCGAATTGTTTTGCTTTGGCTTTGGCCTTTGGCCGGTGCGTGGCCGGCCGTTGGCGTTTATTTTGGATTCATTATTCATTTTGATTCATTCGTACTAGGAGTAATAAATTGGAGTCCCGTGTGATGCTTTCTCGTGACTCATGGAGCGCGCGCACCGACCGCGCGTACGCGTGACGCGTGATCGATGATCGATCGAGTCGTGCGCTTGCTACCCACTGGCCAAAAATCAGATCTGGCCAGATCTGAATTAATTTTTATCAAATTTTTTCTCTGAAATAGCTCTCACACTCCTAATAAATTAAGAAGGCACGAGGTCTCAATTTTTTATTATTTCATTCATTACTGCTTCTGACACCCCACGCTCACCTCTCTATTGATTCGTAGACCAAGATTCTCAAATCCAGGACTGGAGGAAACATTGTTTTTGTTATTGCCAAGTGCAAGATCATAAAAAATCTCCCACAAGTATGAAATGCTCATCAGCTGTAATTTCTGCAAAGAGTCACCTCTTCTTGACAATTCATCAATGCTTTCCTTACTCCAAACAAATAAGCCATCATCTTTACTACAATCATACAATGGTGATACATCTCCCTTTTTATCAAAACCCAAAGCGCAATACATGGTCAGATGATCCCAATAACCATCCCTGCTACCAAGATTCGGAATTCCTTCCACGGGATACATTTGATAAAACCTAAGCATTCTCATCTGACTTATTTGCGTTGCATTCTTTGCATGTTTCTTTCCCCGGCCAGAAAAATTGGCATCTTTACCATCTCCGGATGTCTTTCCACTCCGAATCCATTTATGCTTGTGTTTATTGTAAAATAGATAGCTTCCTTCCAGATCCCCAAGGTATCCCTCAATAACTTCAAAGTTGTCTTTCATTGGCAACTGGACCAAACAATCAGTCAAATCGTAGGTGTCCAGGTCATCCACAACATGCCCGGCAAGACACATCAATGCAGCCATCGCCGGAATGTTGTCACGTGTGAAACGGAGAGTCCAATGATTCTGCCTCCTTACATCTACACGCTCCGATATGTGCTCTTCCAATCGTGTGCAGAATAATTTTGCAAGCTGATCCGCCTTCTTCATCAAATTTTCGTCCACATCCAACAGGTTGACACCCTTCACAGCTAACTTTATCCTTCCAACCCAAGAAGTGCGCATCAGATACTCGGATGGAAGAATTGTTCTTTCTGGCCCTGCGTAAATGATTGTGAAAGAAGGCGTTGAAAGGCTGGCATCAAGTGCCGGAACTGTAATCTCCTTCAGTACAATGGGAGCAGAGCGCAACTTCCAAGCTAGCCACACAAGACATGACTTCTCCTCCGAACAATCATTTTCAATTGACTCTGCCGTTTGATGTTTACACCATGTTTTGTTCAGTTTACCATCTGTTCCAGCAAGCTTTGATTTGTGGAATGTTTTTCCATTGAATCGGCGCGCATGAATGAAATCTTCTAGCTTTTGTGCCGGCTTCAAATCGAGAAAGGCGGACACCGATGCATCCTCCAATACTCCAGTCATTGTTTTCTCACATAATTCCTTTTCAACCAATTGATTTCTATGCAGCACATCTTTCACAACATTTTCGGTTACAACAGCCTCCTTATGAACCGCAGCCAACTTCTCTCTCCTCTTTTCTTTCCTCAAATATTGTTGATGTTTTGCATTTATATTTTTAGCTGGTTGCCTGTACTCATTGCAAGCACCAGACGGTCTGTCTTCTTGTACTATGTTAGCATTGGAATCAATATCTGTTTGTTATGTGAGATAAAAGTTTGATGGAGTATGATGAAATATGCATAATCATTTTACGTACCATGTGGAATGCCAACGGACTTCATGTTCGGATACGTTATCTGACCATCGGCCAATTGAATTTTCATCAGCGTCTGAAATTGATTTCTGCAATGCTCTTTCTCCAACCGTGATACACCGATATCACTATTCAGAGTAATCCATCGTTGACAGGTTCCAATGAGCTTATCAAAAACAGGTACCATTTTGGTCTCTTCGTCTATCATACCCGACTGAACAAAAGAACTCTGAATGTGCCTCTTCTTCAACACAGCTTCCAAATTTTCCGGCAAACATAAGAGAAAATCTATCAGGGACTTCTTCTTCCGTGGGTTGCCATCCAAATTCAAGCCCATTCGTCTCAGATGGTTTGAAAAGTATTCGTTCAACGTCTCCTTTAGACCACACGCCATATCATCTTTTGCGGTTGTATTCTTTTGAATATACTTCAAGAGCTTGAATACTGGGGAAAGATCACATGGTTGTTGGGTACCAGTTGCTGCCGCCGCATGCTTGTTCCTGCATATCTTTTCTGCATTGTCTAAAGCCTCCCTTGCTTCGAACAACATTGTTTGTAGTTGACCAATGTCGCCATCAAACCACGACACAGCCTTGAGATAGTCTGGCACAGGAGTGCCTGGTTTCCAGCCTAGCTTTTGACGGATCGACCGGATAAACGGAAGTAGCACATCATCGTTGTAATGGATGAACTTTTTGTTTGCAATGCTCAGGCCTTGTCCCTTATTTTCACTTTTGTCGGCACGAAGAAAAACCAGCCACCCCCGGCCATCGTTGAATATATCATTGCCTCCCTTACACAGTCCGGGAATTTCTGCTGCAAGTAGACCACCGGGACAGAGAACGGGTGACAACTCTGCTTCGGTCAAACCACTAACCGCTACATAGGAAGGCGCTGATAGCCCACTTGCCGTAAAGGTGAATGTCAACCTCACACGCAATCCACCCGACATCTCTGCATCATCACGCACTTCAAAATCGCTGTGAACAGAATTATTGCTGTTCGTCCGATCGATCATTTTCCATCCCCATTCCGAAGCGGCATTATTGGCGGCTCCTTCAAATACGAAGAGAGTTGTGTCATCTGTAGAAAGAACCANCGTATTTCTTTGCTAGTTTCTTCTTTGTGAAATCAAAATCATCAGCATCGTCATTCATAGCCATGGCAACCATTGCAATTTTTGCTATCTTGCTATTCACGGTACAGTCAATTGTCTCTGCTTCGAGTCCCATCTCCCCTGCCTTTCTCTTTCTATTTGATTCGATCGCAGACTTCATATCTTCGAGCTGGAAGGCGTTGCTCTTTGTATTTTTTTTGGCAAGACTTGTCTTCACCGCATGTTTGGACTCATTAACCATAATTGTAAGTGGGCGACCACGTCCTCTTGGTACGACCTTCTTCTTCTTCCACGCGGTGTACATCTGAGTAATTCCCGACCCCGACAAATATTTTGATTTTCCCATAATTACAACTTTATTGGCAAAGAATTTGCTTTTCCCCGAACCCTCTAGCAAAAACAGAGCCTCGATGAGAGTCTGCTTGGTCCAGATGTTATAGCCATTGGGTGGAAGACCAGTCAATAATTGGGCAATCCGAGGGCACATATTGCTGGCCTCCGGGGTGATTGGTTTGAGAGCGCGAGGGGACGTCCACCTATTCGATTTTATTGGTAGTCTCTTAGGTATAATATTGCGACTGTTGTGGACCTTCGTACGATGTCTCATAAATTCTTTCACCCTCCACATCGAATCCGAAATTTTAACAGAGTTTGGACGAACTAACTCAGCTTCTCTCTCCTCCTTTGTTGCAATGTCATAACTCCGGATAAGGTTGCAGACATGACTAACTCTTCCAACCTGGACCCTGCCTTCCTTGTACACCACCAATAAAGCTATTGACAAATCCATCAGATTCTTCCCAACATATTTGGGGAGATTCTCGGCATGAACATCGATAATCTCTTGAAGGGCCGTTGCTATATTTTTGGTTTGCTGCATGATATCGAGGAGGTGCCTAGCATCCTTTGCCGGGTTGTGGTTGCTTTTAGGGCGTGCATTTTTGTTGGTTGGAGTATTCATGTTGCTAGCAATTGATTGTTGCTGATGGCTGGTTGAAAAAATAATGAGCATCATGATGCATAAAAATGTTGTTGTCATTGATATATTATGGTCGTTGGTCGATAATATATACTATATTCGAATGATGTCATTTGAACCGGAGCAAACGGACGACAACGGTAATAATATCTTGTTATTTTGTTAGCCGTAGTTAGATTATGTTACGTTTGTAGATACTATATTTGGTGTTGTGTATGGGATCGTACGTGTACAAATGCCGGATGTTTTTTGCGAATCGTAAGATTTTTGAGAATCACGCGCAAGGGCAGATCTGAATAAAAACCAGATCTGATTTTTGGCTTGCTCTAGAATTCAACGCCAACTGACGTTCCCGCCATTTTCGACCATGTGCCATTGCCAATGTCAAATCACCAAGCGGAAAGAACTCAAATCTCAAATCTCAACCGAAACTGCCGCCGACATCCGACGTCAAATTCGCATTATCGCATATCGTACTCCTACTCCTACCCTAGTAAAGCCGCATCGTCCTCCTCCATCATCCCACGATCATCCGCAATCGCCACTATCAACATCATGGCCACGACGCTTTACTCCGATGAAATCAGATCCGTCGATGCGGCAGCGGAGATGTTTTCCTCCGACCGGGGGCTCGTCCTCTTGCGGCCGCATCATGCGTGTTGCACCACCTTCCATTTCACCGTACGTTGAGTTCGGAACAATTTACATTTTGCTATTCTCATTTTTCATTTTTGACTCTCGCATAGTACTCATGTCACTTTCGTTTGCCTATGACGATGCGGTTAAACTCCCCGCATAGATCCCATCGGGTTGCTACGCTCTCGTCAGTCGGCACGGGGCGGATGAAGGTAAGATGAATTTGCTCGATTTGTTTCGAACTGGTTGATGTATGATGTAGACAACCACTCCTATCAATCTTCAACTAAAAAGTGTTCTTCTTTCGTTCTGATCGAAGAATACACCTATCCCAATGGCACAAAATCAATCGTCTGGCCTCCCGGACTGCATTTTCCACACCCGCCATGGGTACGCGTATCCAACCTCGTTACGCAACAAGCCATAGTTCTCGACCTACCCGTCAAGGCCTGCAAAACGAAGGACAACGTCACCGTCAACATCGACATCGCGCTCGCCTTCCGCATCATGGGCGACTCCGACCTGGGCGAAGATCCCGATCTCGTGCGGAAGTTCGTACACGAACTGAAGCCGCGGGGATTGGAACAGCAATTGCGAGATGCGCAGGACGAGGCCGTGAGGGCGTTGGCGAGGAGTTTGAAACACACGGAGATATACGGCATTCGGAGCGGGGAGAACACGAAGCACATTCGGAGCGTGGCGGGCGCTAGTTCGAGCGTGGCGGGTGCTAGTTTTGACGCAGATGCCGTGGTTACGCCAGGGGACGAAGAGGAGAAAGCGATGGAGACCGTGGAAGAGGGAAAGTCGATGGATGCATTCGATGCTGCGGCGCCGGGGCTGCTGGGCGCTGCACCTATTCCCACGCATCGGGATGAAACTTTGGTTGGGGAATCTGATAATGTGGTAGGTTTCAGTTTCGTTATTCTTCCTTTATTGCTGACTGGTGCTCTAACATCATTACTACCTCATTTCTCGCGCAGGATTTTGCAGCGTCAAAGGCCGCCACCGCAGCTGGGGTTGATGTGACTGACTACATGAAGAAGCGCCTAAACAGGCAGTTCATGTGAGTTGCTCATTAAGTTACTTTAAAACTTCAGAGGGGCGCATGTTATCATGAGCAATCTAACATTTGATTGTTTTCCTTTCAACAAACAATCCAAGGCCACAAGGAGTTGAGATTATATCGATCATGATAGAATCTTGCAGACTGCCAACAGAAATCGAAAGTCAGATGGAGGAGAAAACGAAGGTAATCAGTAAAAATGCGCAGCAAAGGATGTTTCACCAAAACAATATGCAAAATACCCGGATGGAAGAGGAGGTAGTCACGCTCCTGCAAACATTTGAGGAAAAGAAGCTCCAAGAGGAGACGGCTGGAGTAGAAAAGATCACCGAAGAAAGAATAAAACTGAATGATGCCATTGCAGAGGCGGAGAAGTCCGAGGCTGCTATCAGGGAAGAAGCACATGCAAAAATTCAAAAGCTTCGTGCAGAGAACGGCCTCGATGTTCAACGTATTGTTAGCAGAAAGGTAAGATTGTTTGAATGTTCTCCTCTCATTTAGTTGTAACTATTGCACATGTTGCTCATTTTCTGTATCATGGCAATTTTTCAAGGAGGAGACAATTGCAACAATGCAGGCCAATGCCGAAAACGAGGCTGCACAGATGCAAGCCTTAACTATGCTCGAGGCGGAGCAGAAGCTTGCCAGTGCAAGTTTGACGGCAGAGATAAATAATGCTGCAGCCAGCCGCGTCTTGGCTACTGCAGAAGGTGTGGTAGCGCCTTACCTAGCAAAGAAGAATGTGCACATTACAAAATTGAAGCAAATGGATGTGTATAAGAATCTGGCCAGGAATCAGAACCTGATTTTGTGTGATACAGAGGACAGTGATGCCAATCTCGTGGTGGTAGCGGATTCGATCCTCTCTGACTCTGCAGATGGGCACATGAGTAGGAGTGCCGTGATGGCGCAGATGTCACTAATGCATCAAGGATCGGCTGGGATGTTTATGCACTCTGAATGAGCACCACTCTGGCTTATCTGTTGAATCAGAGTATTTTCGTTTCTCGACAAAGCGTGAAAGAGCAATGCAGAATATTACATACAACTAGTAAATTGAAGTTTAGGAACATCATTCATACCACAGAACTCAGGAGCGTCCTGAGGTGGCAAGGTGGTAACAGTTCCCCTCACTTGCAGGGTACAAAAGGTAGAGAGCAATCAGATTCCATAAACAATCAGATGGAGGGTGAACCTGCCAAGATGAGTTTAAAACTCATTTCGAAATGATAAGCTCACTTTTAGTCAAAACCAAGTTCATCATCATTTTCAGCTTGTCCACTGACTTCGACCACAATATCACCTTACAGCTGGTTATGAACATTGAAACAGTGTCTATCCGTCCCTTCAGTCACTCCCGTTGTTGCACGCTTACTACTTTTGAAACTCAAAAACAAGATATTGCGACTTACCAACATGGGAGTCTTTGGCATCAGAGATAGGTTAGCGATATTCCCATGGATGGATTTGTATGGGAATCGCTAAATAGTCCGTTACAAACATAACAAGACCACATTTCACGCACTTTTGACGAGATAACGAATCCCGTCGTACTTGCCGCCTCTTGCCGCCGCCGACGAACGATGCAATTTCAATGGAGTCATAGATCTATCCATGAACATGAATCATAGACATGTCACTGTACACTTTATACAATTTTTTTTTCCGGCGGGTGACATCTTTGCTGAAGATGGT
>JALLAS010000315.1:0-19575 GCA_036939415.1 Detonula confervacea | reverse complement strand
CTAAAGATGCTGTCCGCATCACCTTCGCCCCCCTTGGTATCTTCGAAATCATCGGGCAACAATTCAAACTTTTCAAACAAGTCGGGATTACTTCCATGCGTGCTTTCGTCACCATTACCATTATTGTGAAGCTGATCCAACAGCCGATGGTTCAATTGAGCCGCCTTCACCTTGCGCTGTTCCTGATGCCGACATTGCCTTCGATCGTTGTATTCCCATGATGTGCATATTCCACGCTCGCAACCTACCGAATCCAAAAGAGCAATCAATGTGTCACGTGTATCTGACTGGGCGCTGCTGATTGTGCAGCTAGCTGGGCAGAGGCATGCTGGGTTTGGCGATTGGAAATAGCAGTAGCAGCCTGTCGGCATAGGTAATGTCATCAATGATTCCATGACTGCCACTTGCACCTACTCCATTGCCCGGCTTGGTGCGATTAAAGTATTGGATGCGAGGCAGTAACCGCGGATGGTTATTGCTGCGGTCGTAGGTTCGGGAGGGCGATAGGGTTCTTTTGCGACGATTCATGATTAAGCGTTCCTCTAAAATGTATCAATGAAGCTTTCGTTCGAGGCAGGTAGTCGGCCAACAAAGCCTCTCAATAGGTGACTTCAATGTGAGGTAGAGCTGAAGGCCAGCTCTAGATGAAGATGAATTGAGATGCAATGCAACAGCAATGAGGTTGGGCCGTTCTTTTGTTTGTCGCCCTTGTCGTAGTGTCTATGTTGCGCTGCTGTCACCTTTTCTCTCAAAAGCTTGGGTGGCCGATGGTGATGGTGCAGGCATGTAGATTATCTTCTGACTCTGGTAAAGAGATGATGATGGTGCTCTTGTGATGATAAAATATCGTACCTGCAGCCAAATGCAATTGTTAGCACTATTGCACACAATGATGAGCGTACTATCTAGACTTCCAATTGGGGGCGCTCCGCTATCAACTAGAGTACTCCCACCAAAATATCAATCCAACATTTTGAGAGACGTTAGTCCAATGTCTTCTGACTCCAATCATTTCTTCCTCTTGTCCAGAGAAGCAGTAAACATTCTTCACCATGGCAGTATTCCAGAAGCCAGCCAAGCGACCATTGAACGCAGAGGCTGTACCTTCTCAGTCACATCATAATATGTTCATCTCTCTCGCTCCATCGGAGAGCTTGCTGAGAGAGAGAAGTTCACCTCCGGGCGGTGGCAATGGCAATGGGGAGAGCAAGACAAAGAGAGTAGGTATCATATGAACGTGCTACGCTACGAAGATTGGTGGCCGAAAATTGTGAGGGCTACAATATCAAGTTCGATGGAGACTTCCCCTTTTTTGTGTCAGTGCTATGGGTTCCTACGCATGATACTAGACATAAAGGGAGATGCCCTTTTGACAATTTTGACAGAACACAGACACAGAACCTCAACGAGCGTGCGTGGCTGACTGGTTGGCTGAGAAGCAAGCAGTCTCAAGAGTCATGAATTGATACACGATCTTATGTTTAGTGCAAGAGAAAACAATGATCTGGCTACCATATATGGTATTGATAGCAGATTGAACTTGCTTCAAGTAATGCACCCAATGAATTTAAGTTGTTCCCGAGATCCGTCATATACCGGTGTCATCCCAAGGAAAAAATGCGCCTTGACTCATTAAGAGAAGCAATAGTTGTTGGTGCTCTCGTGGACAGCAGCAATCCGCGGAATTCGGTGGCGAACGGGAAAGATTTACACGAATTGTGCACACATATTATGCATCCAATACATAAATGAGACGAGCTCAATATTATATTCTTCCATAGAGGCCCAAACTAATCATCGAGGGGATCACACCATCACATCTCTTTACAAGCTCGCTCCAGTGTGTGCACCCAATTCAAAAGAGGAGCTGGGCTCTTTCTACTGACAAGCCGAAAGTGAAATATGTAGAACATCAACTGCAGGAGGGCGCGCAGAAAGGCAGGTCTTCACTGTCGTGACAGCCCATCATCATAGCTGTGGTGTGCGCATGAGCCATCCTCTTTAACTCGTCTGAATTTGACATTATACTCCCATGCCCATCCAGAGAACAGTTTTCTTCGATGCAACCATTCTCCTCCTGGATACAACTCAGCTCGTCAACTTCAGTACAGCCGGACCCCCATGACTCAATGCTAACTTCTTCTGAGTCTATGGTAACCTCTTCTGGCTCTATGATAAATACTTCTGGCTCTGTGCTATCCTCTTCCAGCTCTATGGTAACTTCTTCCTGCTCTGTGTTAATCTCTTCCGACTCTATGGTGACTTCTTCCGGCTCTGTGCTAAACTCTCCTGAATATATGCTGTCTTCTTCTTGGATAGGTGTTTGTGTAAGTGATTTTTTGATGAACTGATTTTCAACCGCCTGAAACATTGGTGATGAGAGAAAGTGTTAGTCAAAATGATACTCAGGAAATACAAGAATACCAAGAACCACAACTTACAAGTAGTGCCTGTTCCATACCCGCAAGTGCTTTTTTGGCTTTTTGGTATTTTGTTCGCTGACGTTTTAAGTCCTTCTCGAGATCCAAAACACGCTGTGTTAATATTTCAGAGGCAATCATTTCAGAGGCCATCTTCTCTTGCTTAGTTATTTTCATACTAAGCTCGGCTTCTTGCACCTTATATTCCCTAGCGCGTAGGCTTGCCTCCATTTCGCCGATCTCGCTGAGATATTCATCGTTTCTGTCTATCAACTCAGTGATCACACCCACTTTGGATTCACCATCCATCTTGAGTAAATCCCTCTCTTTCCTCAGGGCCAATATTTCCGGCCCAAAGTGCGACTCAGCCTTACCATTGATTGCCTCCACCTGCATGATAAGATTCTCAATGCAAGCATCTTTTACCTCAATGAAATGTTTCTGCTCTTCAAACTCGCCACGTAGAAAGGATATCTCGGTCTCCTTGTCAATGATTTCTTCTTGCTTTTCTTCGCATTGGCCATTGAGGCTGGATATTGTGCATTTCATCTCTTCCATCATCTGTCCCAATTTGGTGTGATGATCCTCCTTCACGTTTCTCAGTTCGTTACGCAGTTCCTCCATCGTATTTGCGGCATCCCGCTTCCATTCCCTTAACTCCGATAGTTCTACAGTTGTTGGCTCAGCCAGTACATTCATTGAATCGATTTTGGATTGCATCTTTCTCATCATTACAGCTGCTTCTTGGAGGTCGATCTTCAGCTGATTCACCTCTTTCTCCTTGGCATTGAGCGTAGTTTGAATGTGGCGAGTTTTGTCGAGCCTGGGGCCTCGCTCTTTCATCAGCTCATTGGAGAACATCTCCTCATTTTCCTGCAGCTCATTTTCGAGGAGTTTCACTCGAAACAGGAGGGTAGACTTCTCCTCGGACATTTCTTCAGTAGTGTCTGCTGCGGCTTGAAGGTGCTCTTGAAGCTCCAAGATGGTTGTTGACGCCTTTTGACGATCGACCTGGCTTGTTTCCACCATGAGATTCATTGAATCTACCTCCGATTGCATTTTCCTTGCTGCCACAGCTGCTGCTTGGAGGTCGTCTGCAAGTTGATTCAGCTCCTTCTCTTTGCTGGATAGAGTAGTTTGAAGTCTGCGAGTATCGTCAAGTCTTGGCCCTCGTTCTTCTGCCAGCTTCTTGACGAAAAGTGCCTCTTTTTCTTTCAGTTCCTCTTGAAGCTGATTCATACGTGCAGTGAGAGTAGATATTTCCTCAGATTTTGCTTCGATGGTGTCTGTCGCAGCCTTAATTTGCTCCTGCAGCTCCAAGATCTTCGCTGATGCCACTTGACTGCCACTTTGGTTTGTTTCAATCATGAGATTCATCACATCAACTTCTGATTGCATCTTCCTAGCTGATACAGCTGCTTCTTGGAGATCATCCTTGAGTTGATTCAACTCTTTCTCTTTGTCAGAGAGAGCCCTTTGCAGTTGACCATTCTCACTTGATCGGGCAGCTTGGTCTTCCATCAGCTTCTTGATAGTTTCATTCTTCTCATGCAACTCCTTTTGGACCTGATTTGAGCTGGCAGCGAGAGTAGATATTTGCTCGGATTTTTCTCCTATGGTGTCCGTTGCAGCCTTCATTTGCCCTTGAAGATCCAATATCTTCGCTGATGCCAATTGACTGCCACTTTGGTTCGTTTCGATCAAGAGATTCATTGCATCAAGTTCTGATTGTATTTTCCGTTCTGCTACAGCTGCTTCTTGGAGGTCATCCTTGAGCTGGTTCACCTCTTCTTCTTTGCCAGAGATATTAGTTTCCAAAACTTGTCTGGCACCTCTTTCTTCCATCAGCTTCTTGTTCAAGCTTTCCTCGCTTGCATGCAACTCATGCTCAAGCCGTTGAACGCTGACAGTAAGATACAACAATTCACTCAATTTATCAGCAACAGAGTCTTCTGCTGTCTGCGCTGTCTTCTGGACCCTTTCGAGCTGGCTCTGTAGATTTGAGATCTTTTCATTGCTGGCTTCTTCTTGCTCCTTTAGTTCTTGAACTGCACTTTCAAAGCTCAAAACATCTTCAGCGCTCATCTTTTGCAGGTCGCTCGCTTCCTTGTCGAGACTCGTGCGGTCGTGGGGACACTTTTCCGCAACAGCATTTGACTCTTCAAGCAAATCTGCTGATGTTTCTAACATAGATCTGAGTCCTGTGACATCCATAGTTAGTTGATCAATTTCTTCCTCCTTGGCTTGAATTGTGGCCTCCAAGCTTAGTCTTGCTTCTGATGCGGAGGCTTCGTTTGCAACTAGTTGCTCCCGAAGGTTGCTAATTTCAGTTCTGTTGGCTTGAATGATGCCATCACACTCCTTGACTTGGCCCTCAAGTTGCTCCAAACTATCATTCAGAGATGAGTTCTTATCCCGCTGCAGAGAAAGAGCACCTTTTCTCTCTTCGAACAATAACTTGAGGTCATTCATTTCCTTTTCTTGGCCATTGTATTGATGAGAAATGGTATGCACACAGGAGTTGGCCTCTTCAAGCTCAGCTTCTTTCGTTTCCAACTTGGACCCAAGATCAGAGACCTCTATTTTGAACTGAGCAACTTCTTCCTCCTTCTCAAGAATAGTAGCTTCCAACTGTTGCCTTGCCTCTGATGCAGAAGATTCATCAGACCCGAGCTGTTCCTGAAGGGCATTGAGTTCTTCAATCATATTGCTTACATGAGCATTGGACTCTTCAAGTTCAGCTTCTGCCGTTTCCAGCTTGGACCCAAGATGAGAAAGGTCGCTTTTGAACTGTTGAACTTCCTCGTGCTTTGCACAAATTGTTACTTCTAACTGCTGCCTGGCCTCTGATGCAGATGATGTTGCAGACACAAACTGTTCCTGAAGGGCGCGGATTTTGGCTGTTTGACTTTCGATTAGTTCATCACTCTCATCAAGTTCTTTTTGCACGAGATCTTCAAGCAGAGCCAGCTCTGATTCGACTGAGTCTTTTGCGAGGGTTGTTGTATTTACTTCAGTTTGTAAGTCACACACCATTGCCTTCTCGGTCTCCAATTGCTTGGTCACATGCATAAGCCTATCATTACACTCTTTCTGTTCCTCCTCAGCGGCACCGCAGTTGGCACTGATTTGTTCAATTTGATACGCAAGATCCTTGTTCTTCGATTCATATGTAGCAAGATCAGCCAACAAGCCAGCATTCTTGCCCTGCAAATTGGCAACACTTTGTTCCAAACTGTTTGCCCTGGAAATAGTCACTTCTTTCTCCAACGCTAGATGATCAATGTCAGACTTGGTCACCTCAATTTGCTCCTGAGCATTTGTAAGCTTCGCAGAGGTACTGGCATGCTCGGCGCGCAACTTGTGAACCTCCTCGCTCTTGCACTTAACATCCCTTTCAAGCAGTTGAAGAATGCGTTCAAACTTGCTGCTATCTTCCGATTGTTCCGCCATCCTCTTGAGCTCATTCTGCTTCTCTGACACGTCTGCTTCGGCGCTTTGCTTCTCATCGATGGCAATCTGCAACATGTTCTTAGACTCAATGTACTTTCCTTCCAACACTGATTTCTTGGCCTTGATATCATCAACTTGAGACTTGAGCCTTGACACCTCTGCATCCTTGGCTTCAATTTCCTCTTGCAGTCGATCAATGGCTGTTGCTTTCTCTGCAACATTCCTCGACATGGCCTCCATGACCTCCTCTGAATTGCTCTTCCAATCACATAGATCTGATAACCTTGCGGACAGCTCTTCCCTTGCAAGAGACGATTCAGCAACCTTGGACTGCAGTTTAATGGCATGCTCTTCTTTTTTTTGTAGGCTAGTCTCCAATTGGTGATTCGAATCCTCCTTCGCCTTACACTGCTCTTGCAATTCCTGGACTTCCGCTGTTTTGGATTCTTTGAGCTCGTCAAGCTTTTGGAAGCATTCCTTCTCGTCCAACAGCTGTTGCTGCAACTCTCGCAGTTCCACAGTGCTGGCCTCGTAGCAACTCATGCTCTCGTCAAGTCTGGCCTTCAATTCGCTCGAATCCTTGGACATTGCCTCAACTTGAGTCTCAAGTTGGCTCGCTTCATCATCCTTGGCGCAAAGTGTAGCCTCAAATTGAGCTCTTGACTCTTGCAGCGATGCATCCTTGGCACTGAGTTGCTCCTGCATATCCTCTTCTTTTGACTTGCTGGACCTGTTAATTTCCTCCAGTTCTGACTTCAATACTGTTGAATCCTTGGACATTGCCTCGACTTGAACATTGAGCTCATTAACAACCACGATAGAATCATCAAGCTTTTCTTGCAACTCGCAAGCATCATTTGCCAGTATCTCCACTTGAGCATTGAGTTCATTCACCTCATCCTCCTTGGCCCCAAGTTGGACTTCGTAGCACCGACTCGAATCTTCAATAGAAGCATCCTTGGCCTTGACCTGCTCACGCAATGCCTCAATGGACTTGGTGCCCTCATCAAGCTTGGCTTGCAATTCAGAAACTTCATTGGATAATGTCTCCACTTCAGTCGTAAGTTGGCCGACCTCTTCGCCCTTGGTACCAAGGCTGGCTTCAACTTTGCGGGTCAATTCATCCACCAACAAATTCTTGACCTCGAGCTGCTGCTGCAGTTCTCGTAGCTCCATCCTTTGGGACTCACTGAACTTCTTACTCTCGTCTAGCTTGGCCATTAATGTATTAGCATCCTCGAACATGGTATCCACCTGAGCCTTGAGTCCATTTGCCTCCTCATCCTTCGCACTAAGAATGGTTTTGATTTGACTGGCCGACTCTTCCATCGACGCATCCTTGGTCTCAAGCTGCTCCCGTAACGCTTGTAACTCTGCCTTTTGCAACTCGTTGCACCTTGTGCTCACTTCCAGATCGACCATTAATGCCGTGGCATTCCTGGTCATAGTCTCAACTTGAGATGTGAGCTGTCTAACCTCCTCATCCTTGGCGAAGATAGTAGCTTCCACCTTGCCGTTCAATTCGTTTGCCAATTCCTGCAATGCTTGCAGCTCTGCCCTTTGTGACCTATTGTACCTTGCGCCATCATCAAGCTTGGACATCAGTTCGCCAGCCTCCTCGGTCATGGCCTCTATTCTGTTCACGAGGTCCTTTACTGCCGCATCCTTGGCAGCAAGACTGACTTCGTATCGACAGTTTGCCTCCTCCATCTCCACACCCTGCTTGGCATACACCTCCCTCAACTCAATCTCCGCATTGGCCTTCCAAACCTTGATATCGCCCAACTCGCCTGCCATCACCTCCTTCGTCATGCAAGCGGCATCCAACATGGCTTGCAATTTAGTACCCTCCTTGGCCAATTCGGTGAGGCACACCTTTAGAAAGCTCGCCTCTTCCTCCTTGGATCGTAACGAAGTTTGCAAATCATTGATGGATCCGCGCGATACCTCCTACTTGAACTCCAATTTGGCAATCATAGCTTCGCCCTCGCTGACGTCCTTTTGCAGATACGGTAACGTGGCCTATATTGAGGACGTCATGCCCACCACCTCTTCGGCGGCGCTCAAATCCTTGGACAATCGATCGTTTTGCGATGCCAAGTCGGCGTTTGTCCTGGTGAGGAACTCGATCTCATCATGGTCATCTTCCATCTCCTCTCTTGCTTCCGTGACCACGGCCTCACGGACCTTCTCGGCCTCTTCCATTGCCGTCGCAAGCTTGATCCGATAGGTTTCATTCTCTTTCACGAGGGTTTCATTCTCCTGCAGATCCCCGAGTTCGCTCGATTCGACAATGCCGGAGTATCCTTGGAGCCAATGTTTTGAATCTCGATGCCCCACACTGCGGGAGAAGCATTGTTTTCCCTTCTCTGCTCGCTTGATCCGTGCTTGTTCATGTCCCTGTCTTCGGTTCCAACTAAGCTGTTGGACTCGATGGAATCATTGCAACTGTTACAAACACTTTCCTTCTCAGCAAGACTATTGGAATCAGAATCATCGTCCGAAGAGCTCTCCTTGCTCGACAAGTCCTGATCCATCATTAGTGAAGTTTCTGTAGTCTCGGCCTCGGTGTTAGCAGTGTGCGCTGTCATGGTGCTCCGTTCGGGACTGGCCACTGACGCTGGTGTCAATGTTGAACCCAAAGTTGTAGTAGCTGGATTGGGCTGAAGCTTGGTTAGAAGCTTGCCATTACCCTTGGCAAGTCCCCTGACAGGTTTGTTGCTAGGCGAATATTCTCCAAGAAGCGGAAAGTGGCACAGTAACGAAGGAGCCCTGGGCGGAGAATCGCACGCTACCGGCGGCAAGGGAGGCCTTAAGGAAGTGCGGGATGGAGTCTCAGGGTGCTCTGGAGATTGACGATGCTCTCCGTCAGAATTGGTGTCAAAGTCTACCAAGTCAGGCTGGTACAAATCCGATCGATGCTCTCTTCCCCTACCCCGATTAGGACTGGGAGTCTCATGACTGCCTCTCGAGCCTGCTCTGGAGTCACTTTGGGAGGTGCTCTCATTGCTAGTGTCCACCGTAGCCGGAGAATCCTGCCCCAAATTCTTTTCTCTGATCTCCTTCAACTTTATGGCCATCTTCTCGGTACTCTCCACGCTAGTGTCCACTGTGGCAGGCGAATCCTGCCCCAAACTCTTCTCCCTCATCTCCTTCAAATTCTGCTTAATCTTCATCTTCTCGTCACCATCCCTTTGTGCCTTTTCGTCATCCTGTACATCTAATTCCTTCAGCACGGTCATGGTGACGCTTGAAATGCCACTGCGATCGGGGGAGGGGGAGACCGGGCACTCCAACGGGCACGGTAGATCCGATTCCTGTTTGGAGGCGAAAAAGTCGTTGAGGCTACCGTGGCTTGTGGCTCTCCTGGATGTTTGAGGAGGCAGGCTGGATGACCTATCATGTGCACTGCTGCTGCTGTTGGAACGCTTGGAGTTAGTATTGTAGCTCCCGTCTCCTTCATTTCTAGTCAGGACAGGCGGCATGGAAGGAGCCCTAGAAGACCTTTCACGTGTAGCCCTGGCAGAGCCCCTGGGCACTCTGCCATCCTCGGAATCCCTCTCGCGAGCCAAAGTAGTCGCAAGCCTCTGGCGACGATTACGTCCCGGGGCGGACATGGCCTCGGAGAGCGCGGCTTCCTGGAGCTTGCGGCGTACGATTAGGGCGGATGGATCGACCTGATATTCCTGCACTTCTTGGGCCTCTGCCTGTTCCTGCGCCCGAGCCTCTGACTGCGATGGAGATTGAGCCTCCTTTGACTTGGAAGATTGATTCGTCTCGGCAATCTCATCAGCGGCAGCAGCAGCCTTTTCTTCTTCGCAGCTAAAGATACTGTCCTCGTCCCCATCCTTCCCAACTTTGCCATCCTTGAAATCGTCCGGCAACAATCCGAACTTTTCAATCAGATCACCAGGACTAACGCTATTAGCCCTGCCTCCGCCTTCGCTAGTACTTTCGTCGCCATTATCGTGAAGCTGCTTCAACAGCCGATGGTTCAATTGAGCCGCCTTGACCTTGCGCCGTTCCTGATGCCGACACTGTTTGCTGTCAATATAATCCCACGGCGCGCATGCCACGTGCTCGTCGCAACCCGCTGCATCGGATAGGGCAACGAGCGTCCCGCAGCCGCCCAGCGCGTCCGATCGAGCGGCTAGCGAAGAAGTGGATCGAGAATGAGCCAGGGCGGTAGCGGCGGCATGCTGGGTATGGCGATTGGAAATGGCAGCCTGCGTCGCGGCATAGGTAATGTCGTCGATGATTCCGTGGCTGCCGTATCCGTTTCCACCTGCATGACTGCCACTTGCTGCTCCTGCTCCATTGCCCGGGTTGGTCCGATTGAAGTATTGGATGCGAGGCAATAGCCGTGGATTATTGGCGCGGTGTTGTCGAGAAGGTGATAGCGTTCGCTCGCGATGGTTCATGATTAAGCGTTTCTCTGATGTGTCTAATGGAGTGGATGAAGCAATCAATGGATTGAGGACGGTTGAGATCTGTGACTTTGAAAAGATAAAGGTTAGCTCGTTGTGAGGATGAACCCTGAAGTTGACTTGCAATATCTACAACAATGAAGAGAACCGTTTGTAGTGCGTAATATGGTGCGCTGCTGTTACCCTTTTCCTCTCAAGAACTTGGTTTGTCGATATTGGTGCATGCATGTAGATTATCTTCTGACTCTGGTAAAGAGATGGTATAATTGGTCGTACCTACTATTGTTCGACCAACGCAATCATAGCAATTGGTGGTACTTTTGTCCATATCCAATGACCATAAAAGCTTGATGCGCAGCGCTCGCTTGGTACGATACGATAGGTGCATCCAATTGGGGGCTTGTGACGTGCGTGCGTTCTGTATGTTCCGGGTTTTCCAAAATATCCACCCAACATTTTGAGAGTAGACGTTGCTTTGCTTGCTCCAAATACTTTCTCCTTCCTTCGACGAGAAGCAGTAAAAGAAGTACTCTCAACATTATTGGCCATGGGCGGGCGGTATCGTACAGTCAAAGAAGGTACTCCTAGGTAGGTACAACATTGGCACAGCAACTAACAACCCTTTTTCTAATCTACCCAACTTGGCGAGCTTTTTACAAGGCCAGAGGCTGTACCTTCTTCATCATGAGATATCTATCACGTGCACGAATATCGCAAGAGTTCATCCGCTTGGAGTAAAGCTTGCCATGCGATTGGTAGGGGGGTTCATTCACTGCCTAAAATGAAATAAGCGGATCGGTCACTGGCCGAAATTGTGAGGGCTGTAAATATCTTTGGTAGGAGAAATCGCAGTGATAGGACAATTCCGATATCATCGGTATCCTTTGTAATGATTCCTACGTAGGGTACTACTTGTATGTAGAAGTTTGTACTGCAAGAAGCTCAACTTCCGAGAGAGGGGTTCACTCCGTGGGGAAATTGGGGCGGCCAAAAACAATTTTGGCTAGCGGACGATGCAACCTTCAAATGAAGTACTATGTGTACCAATTGTGTCACGCGTAAGTACTTCAGGTAATTACGGTGAGCATTATCATACAGTGTGCATGCATGGCGTTGGTATGGACAGAGAAGTTTAGTCACGGTTTTTTATTGATCACGTGCGTTTGTACCAGGGCAACGTAGGAATCAAAAGATCGTGGCCACATCTGGTGGCCACGCACACAACCAATGCGATTTTGGATTTGTTTCCTCCTCTTTGTCACCACCCAAAACAGAGCTGTATCTAGAACAAAAACCACGCACGATGCTCGCACGCTTTTCTTTCGATTTCCCGTGCCTCGATCGAGCACCAACGAACAGTCGCACTTTTTCTCAAGGTATGTTTGTGGCCTATCGATTCTTTCGACAACGACAAAGAAGAAAATTCCTCTGCCCTCAGGTGTCGGCGGAAATGTAATTGATTAGGAATATACTGGGCGGGGTGCATCACTTTTATGTCCATGTGGGGAGAAGTAGTGCTGATGTTTGAATATTGGGCCACAGTTGAATCTAATTTATGGTTGGCAATGCCGAACGGTTGACACTACTTGGTATTTATTTCTCGAATAAATGGCGTTGTTCAGCTGGGTGTGTTGCATTCTGTTGCCTCCTTTGGACTCTGACATGCTTTTGCGAGCATATTCCCAGTCCATCATTTCCTGCTCTTGTGGAAGACAATGACGCTCAGCTCAAGAGATCACACAACTCAACTTCACGAACAACCACTCAATTCAACGCGCGACAAATTACAATGCAATGGCAATCGGAAGAAATTCCCCTCAATTATTTATCATTACTTATCACTTCCATTTTTTCTTTCTTCCCTCCCTTCCCTGCAGTCATTTGTTTTTGATCAAACACCTACTATCCACCTTTCAAGATGAGCTCCGATTTCGCAATCAACTTCCTTGCTGGTGGTGTCTCTGGCGCCGTCGCCAAGACCTGCACTGCTCCCATCGAGCGTGTCAAGCTTCTCATCCAGACCCAGGATGCCAACCCCAAAATTATCTCCGGGGAGGTCGCACGTTACACCGGAATTGCGGACTGCTTCACCCGTGTTGCCTCCGAGCAGGGAGTTGGCGCCTTCTGGCGTGGTAACTTGACCAACATCATCCGTTACTTCCCCACCCAGGCTTTCAACTTCGCCTTCAAGGATGGTATCAAGGCTGTCTTCCCAAAGGCCGACAAGAACACCGAATTCGCTAAGTTCTTCGCCATCAATGTTGCTTCCGGTGGAATTGCTGGAGCCGGTTCTCTTATGATCGTTTACCCTCTCGATTACGCCCGTACCCGTCTTGCTTCTGATGTCGGAGGTGGAAAGGCCCAGTTCAGTGGTCTTTTGGATTGCTTGAAGAAGACTGTCGCCTCCAGTGGTGTTGGCGGTTTGTACAACGGTATTGGAGTGTCTGTTGCTGGTATCATTCCCTACCGTGGAGTTTACTTCGGTCTCTTCGACACCCTCTCTGGCATGAACCCTTACCAAAAGGACACCAACAATGTGCTCCGTGCTGGATCCAAATTCGGATGTGCCCAGTTTTCTGCCATCTGCGCCGGATATGCTTCCTACCCAATGGACACTGTCCGTCGTCGTCTGCAGATGCAGTCTGAGAAGCCCCAATCAGAGTGGATGTACAAGGGAACTGCTGACTGCTTCGCCAAGATTATGAAGGATGAGGGAACCACTGCTCTTTTCAAGGGAGCCGGAGCCAACGCCCTTCGTACTGTTGGAGCCGCCATGGTTCTTGTGCTTTACTCCGAAATCACTGCTGCCTTCGGATCCGGAGATTAAGCAGTTTCATGGACGTCATAGAAATGTAATGGAAACGGTGGATGTACGTACTATCAATTTTGAGCTGGATGTGTCTAGCAAATAAAGAATAATGTTTGATCAGCATATACGCTAGGTGTCCTTCATTTATAAATTGCTAGAATTATCCTCGTCATTACTGAGCAATCAGGCATGATTGTAATTGCATTGGCCCCTTTGAATGATGATGGCAATGTCTTACATTTGTGACTCTGCTCATGATGGGGGTCAGAGAAGCACTCAGCACTGAAGTCTTGAGTGGATTGGGAGTTAAATTGAAACTCCAAACAGACAATTAAGGAGCCACTTAAGTAAGATATCGTACTTGCATCTTTCTTTATGGCTGAACGGAACGAGAGTGGCAGACCACCATGGATATATTCCAACACGTTGGAATACCTCACGTCGCGCCTTGATCCTTGCATGTGGACCTGTGCTGTGAGATAGAATGAGAGAGTATGTATGGGGTACATAGTGCACATTATTACAGTAAGAATGTGTGATGTGGAAACTATGTCTCTAGTTGGTTACAAAATTGGCTACATTGTGAATTTTGTGTCCAACCCCGACTGTCATTTGGACTCCAAATGGCGGAGTCGCAACCGCCCATCATGATCTGTTGTGATGATTGGCTATGTAGTAGCAAATCATCTCAGATGCGGCGAGATGGAGGGTGTCATTCGTCTCATAGTAACAAGCCACTAAAAGGAGCATGATATGATTAGATATTGTAAATAAGATAAGAAAGAAAAGTCTCTTAATACTTACCAAACTGGTTATGCTGCCCTTGCGTGCAGTACATTTTCGAGTTCCTCATTTGTGCGATTTCGCACAAGAGGAGTACCAGTGGGAGAATTGATCTTGACCACCTCGCCCGACGGAAGTGTGATATTCTTGTATTTGTCGGTGAGGATTGGTAAGTTGCTAGCTGGGATGTGCAGGGCCTTGGTGTGTGCGGCCGCTGTGTACAGTGTGTTGCGGAGATAACCAAGGAAAGCATCGCTAGTCCATCGCAAACGCGATTGGATGTATGTGTCCGACATGCCTTGGCGATGGAGGAGATTGCACGCTGTGACGCGGATGGAGTGCGTTGTATAACGTGTGAGAAGCTCGTCTTTTGGCTTTAGGTGAAAAACTGTCATTGCGCTTGCTTGGAGGAAAGTGGCTACCTG
Source organism: Detonula confervacea (assembly GCA_036939415.1). Lineage (NCBI taxonomy): Eukaryota > Bacillariophyta > Thalassiosirophyceae > Thalassiosirales > Thalassiosiraceae > Detonula > Detonula confervacea. Next base: position 5,258 of record JALLAS010000315.1, on the reverse strand, counting down.
AGCGGTAGCGATGTAGCAGCGGGTGCCCTTATATTGTCCTTTCTGACAGTGAAAAACACCTAAAGGCTCTTCTGATTTGACGTCGAGTCTGGTAGCGCGTAGTCTGATACGTATGGCTGCGGCGACTGGGCAGAATGAAGGATTCTGTTCGTCCCGATAGTAAGGAATAATTTCATAATTGAACCTGGCGCTTGTCCGTAGTGAAAAATTGGAAGTCGTCTGCAATGAATGCATATGACTTCGGACCCTCCCAACCGGGATGGTCGATTGTCTTGTATTCGTGCTGGGTTTCCTGGCACCATTCTATGCCCCGAAACCCAACAAATCGCCCTAGATAAATCCAGTCGATGAGGGCAGCTTCGAGAGAATTCTGCTCGTACTGGTGACGAGTGTGTTCCATTTGGTGGAACATTTCGTCATAAATCATGTCCCGGCGCCTGGGCTGCTTCTCGTATTTCTTGATTGCTTTTAGGACAATGGTGATGTAGTCGATGGGCGCACTGTAAGGGGAAGGGAGCTTCCTGTCAGTGTGTAGTGAAGCGGCAGCGTTAACGTAGTTGCGTACGGTGGCATGCCTAATCTTGTTGCTGTTGATGGTTTCACCTCGGACGAGGGATACAGCGAAGCAGGCAATCAAGTAGTTCCTTGCTTGGATGTCCTGATGGGGTAGGCAAGGATCCTGATCCAGGTCCATTCTCTTTGTCCAACTTAGGAAATGAGATGCCCGGGATTGCTGAGTATACTGGCGTTTACCTCCATCGGATCGATGAACTTCTTCTGAGATATGGCATCCATAAGGTGCGAGATTAGCACAGCACTTGGTTGAAAACGCTTGCATCCAGCGAGCGCTGGATAATCCTGTAGGATAGAAGAGAAACCACGCACGCTGTTAGTTTCACGCTTGATACGCGAAATACGATCTGCAATAACATTCTTGATGGTGGTGATATGGGCCGTATGGACGCCCACATTGTTGTTCATCATCATGGCACATTGGAGGCGACTGAGGGCCCTGCCGATGAGTGAACTGTTACACGCCTTTTCTGTCCATGACTCTGATGCAGCGTTGTCTGCATAGAAGAGTACCATTGGGAATGGATCAGAGGGGTCGGGATTGTTGTGGTAGAAGTGATATGCTGCTGCATAGTTCACTAGGATTGCAGCGTACTCCAAGACGTTTATGCTGATGAGCGTGCCGTCTTTGTTGTTACGCACGTAGATCAAAGTATGCTTTCGAATTTCTTCGGGCCACTCGATATACCACCAGAACTTCATCGCGATACTAAACCCGCCCGCTGCATAGAGACAGCTGTCGCTCCAGGCGATGGCGCTGGGATCGCGTCGCACAAGATGAGCGATAGGTGTGCGAAGTCCAAGGCGGCGGCACTTGAGAGCTGCGAGGATGATGTGTAATTCCTCTCTCAGTGTTCTGTTAATCCAATGCTTCTTTGGACAAGAGTGGATTGCGCGTGCTGTATTCGATTGGGCAAACGTGCTTACTCGTGTTGAGACTGTTGTAGCACGTGCTTCTTTGAGCATGGCGCGGAACTGTTTGTTAGTTCGGTTGAGGTGGGCCGTATTGTTACCAATAGCAGCCGTAATCGACGTGTAGACGTGCGAGAGGAGAAACTTCACCCATGGCGCCGTGCTAGCAATGAAGATGAGCATACCCGTGAGGGTCTCCATTTCCTTCACTGTGAACGATTTACGCTCATGATGAAATGGTTCGAGAAGACGAATAGTCTTTTGCACATAAGCGTCAGGGACACCAACATCGAGGCGACGAGTGTGTAACAATTTTCCTAATATTTTATTCAGATGGGAAACCATCATAGCTTCCATTTTGTCAAATGATATAGGGTCCTGTCTTTTGTCAAGATCAGAGGCTCCTAGCAGGATAAAAATGGTCTCAATGCCCGCTGCTATTGTTTGTTCGATGCGAACTCGATCGTCATCGTAGATGTCGGCGTAGACCGAGTCATCGACGAAGAGTCGTTGAGGAGTGGGGACGGGGGTTCCGTCTGCTTGCAGCACACCCACACGCTGTGAACATGCTTTTGCGGGTACAAAGGGCGTTTTGCATTTACCCAGGGATGGTTCCCAATGGAGTTTGTCCAAGTATTTGCGATGCTTTAATATCAGCGAGCTATCATGGAATAACTTTTCAGCAAGGACTTCAATCAGACGGCGTACTGGTTCCCAGTTTTGAGGAGAGAAGTCAGTGCCAAAAGGCAGCGCGGATTGTAGGTACAAAAAATCTGCAATGATGATGGAAAAGGCAGGCATGATATCCGGATGAAGCTTTAACTGTTTGAAACAGGACTTCACATCGTTAGCGTGCAAGACTATGTCCAGAAGTGGATATGTGATTCTCAAATCATATATGCGTTCCAACAGTTGGATGAATGTGTCGCCGTATAGGCAGAGCATTTCAGTTCCAAATCGAGTGGATGTCATCATGTTAATGGGGGTAGAGCTTGCTGTAAAACGCTTGGCTGCGTCGAAGATGAGACGCATTGCCTTGCCCGGGCTTGTCAGGGCATGTTGCGGCGTAAGGAATAAGTGTGGCATGTAGCGTGCTATGTAATTAGGCAGCGGCATGTTAAACCTATTGCGGTGTTCTTTAGCCATCGTATTTAATACATTAACTAGTTCCTTCTTAACCGAGGGGTGGTTCCCCTGTCGCCAGTGCAGGAGTGCATTCTCTCTGCTGATCTCAGCAGAGAAGTGATTGGGGCATCCTACCGTAGTAGCCCGTATATACTGGGTGATCAACCAGGGGTCTATGTTGTGTGAAGTTAATGTTTGCACGATAGAGGTGATGTCTCTGTGCTCGCCAGTGTATGTGCCACCCAGAAACCGCATCACATCCGGTGTGTGCATTCTATAATGGAATAAGGCCGAAAGCATTGCGAATGCGTGGCTCTGTGGGACGCTTGTTTGTCGCTTCCAGAATGGGTCTTCGTATGCGATCCAAGTAAAATCGTACGAATGGCACTTTATGATCATCGTCACTAAGTGAAGGACTAGCACGTGGGTGGTGCATAGCCTGCAGAAACTGTAGAAGTCGAGGAATCCTGAGGTGAGGATGGGGAACAAGCACGTTTCGAAGGCAGCTTCCTGAGTATTGGAGTGATCCTTGCTAGGGCGGCCAAATCGTTTTTTGCTGTGAAGCGACGCCCTGGTGGGAATGGACCGCTTCCAAGTGGGTGGGTCCTCAACGGGTGAAGTGACCGTGTCACGGAATGCTTTATACAAGTGTACAAACCCAGTGTATGTGGTCGACTTACCATTCATCGGTTTGCTCTTAGCCGAGGCGATGCCTCTGTACTTCATGTTGCATTCAATCAGGGCGGAATGGGTTGTTGCCTCGGTGCGAGACAGAGTGGACTCTTTGGTCCACTTGGTGATGAGTTTATCGCATGCATCATCTGAAGTATTCACTCCTTTCGGGTGTGAAGTGTGATGCTTGGCATCCATGGTGCTTGGTTTGTGAGCACAAGCCTGTGTCAAGCCAGCTTCGATTTGCAGATGCTCTGCAAAGAACGCTGTTGCCTTGGTGGTGATGACCAGGCTGAGCATGGCATTCAATGAGATGGATGGAGTCGGGTTGTGACCTGGAGTGTTACCCGCAACAGGATGGATGGCCTCTCTGAGAGTAATGACCTGAGAAGGAGTTCTCTGTGCTGTTGATGCTGTACGCTTGATCCCTGTGGTCCCCGTTTAAGGCGGCTTTACCGGTTGATGCCTAGGAGTTGAGGTGTCCAACGTATTGCCTTTGTGAGGTTGCACATGGATGATGAGCTTTTTGGAGAATATGATGTGTTGGTTACAGGTGGATGGACTTCTCTGATGCCAGTTGTGATACCACGCACAGTTTTAGCTGGTGTGGGTTTACTTATGGTGAGTGGTATGATCTAGGTAAATTTATCGGAAGACACATGTTCGAGTTAGAGTAAGATATGCTAATGTAAATTAGTAATGTGATGACACAAAGTATTAATTAGGTTATTATCCTGGGGGTACCTTTGCGGCGCTTGCATTGAGCTTAAGGCCAAGGATGTCCGGGGTTGCCACCGCATGATTCCAAGTGATGTCGGCCGTCTTATTGACAAATGCAATCATAAACTTAATCAAAGTTTTGGACCAAGACGTCATCTTGGTGTGATTATGAGTGCAACCAGTTTGGATGTAACCCTAGAATCCGTTGCAAAGCGCAGCCGGGCATAGGGCTGTCTCTCCCTGTGGCCAGTCCTTTTGGCTGGGAGGGTGAGTGGATGCTTAGACCTGCATATAATGGCCCCTACATTTTTGGGTCTGCTATACCATTGGCTTTGTGTTGGTCACGTTTCAGTTGCATTTTGCTCTTGTGGGGAGGCTCGTGTGCATCGTGAGGAAGCTTGCGCTTGTGTACCGTTGCTGCGGCATAAGCTGCCTGAGATTCTTCGCTGAACACATAGCTCATATAAATGGGGTTATGCTCCAATTGCTTTGCATTAGCAAACACCTCCAAGCGAGACTCAATGCCCTTGTCCAGGGTGTTGGTTGCCAACTGGAATGACGCCTTGTTGACCAAGGTCGCGTTGGCGTTGCCATTGGGAGGCCTTGTGGCACGAATGGATCCTTCGTCTTTCAGGACTTTGTACGCGATGCACTGGATCTAGTTCAGGAGCCTAAATGCATAGTAGTGCAGTTTCGCATTGCATCAGTACTTAGTCATGAACTCCATACATTCTCTGGAAGTGAGAGCAATGGCAATCTTGCAGGATGCCAAGTGAATGAAAGGGACTTGAGCTGCGATGATAGAGGCTACATCATGATCCACGAGGGTGTGGGTTAGCACGGACGCGTTGGCACATGCAGTGACAATCTGGCGTTCACTGCGGACGATCGAGGTAACCACCGTCTTGGTGTTAACCCGGCTCATTTTGGTAGGGTCTTCGCCTAGGAGCCTCTGCACGCTGTGCAGGGATGCTGCTGCAGCCACTGCCGCCGCAGCGTCTGCGGATTCGAACCCGTGGGGCAAGAGATGGGCAGTGTTAAAGCTAGACTGGGCGCCAGCGGCTGCAGATTGCAGGTCCATAATGGGGACGGTGGCCATCGTAGCTCTGAGGATGAACATAGGGATGGTGCTTTGTTGTGGAAACAGGTGACTGTGAGTATGCATCAAACTAAGAGTATTGATTAAATGTATCACAGTGAGTTACTTACGGCGTGTCGGCGTAGGCCTGGGGCCAGTTTGAAGACCTGTTGATGGC
>JALLAS010000314.1:0-14640 GCA_036939415.1 Detonula confervacea | reverse complement strand
ATCGACAATCGACTTTTGACTATTGACTTTCAAAAGCACTTAGCCTGGCTCTTAGCTTAAGTCAAATCAAGTGAGACCCTCTTCTGCTAAAACAGTACAGTCAAAAAAGTGACTGCAGCCTCAAAGAATGGGTGGCATCATCGCTGTTTCAATAACTTCTTGTGCCAAGCCACGCAGTCATGGGCATGGGCTCTGTGAGCCCAATCAAGTAAACCTAAACTGGCAAACCTCATTGTTCGATGTACCAAACTCAAAAGTTGAAATAGCAAGATTTAAGCCAAATGAATGTCTAAACATGTTAGCAATATCCAACAGAGGAGGTTTCATTAATGAGCAAAATACGATTCAGTGTGTGTACCAGACCGTAGTGTCGCTCACTTTTCCAGCAAGAAAAATCTCACTTTTTTAGATTGTTTTGCAAGTGCTCTATCAGCTTGTCCTTCACAAACAGGCTGTTTCGCGTCACAGCGCCATGGTCAGGATTGGCACTGATTGCAGCAACAATTTGCTTTTTGAGACATAGTAAATCAGACTCCTCCGTGCAACCTCTAATAATCGCTCGGCTGGCGCTGGACAATTGTTCACCTACCCAAATATCGAGATCTATGCCATGATTGTCACGCATTGCTAACGCAACATCATCATTGTCCTTGACAGGATTTTCGGGTACAAGTAGAGAGTTCTGAGTGCAATCTGAAGTTTTTCCCATGACTTCAGGAGATTCGTTTTTCACTGAGAGATCTAGGGCTTCGAGATCGTTTTCTTTTTTCGCGGACACAACGACTTCCGGAGTGTCAGGCAAAACTACGATATTCATTGGATTGTTAGGATTCAATATCCTTTCGTCCATCTCAGTTTGATTGGCAAAAGACTCAGTTTTGTCTTCATTCTCTGGCAGTGGGGCGGTGACTGGCAAGTCCACTTCATAAGACGGTTGCTCGAAGGTTGCTGGAAATCCCTTTTCCTGCCAACTCATTGGGAAGACAGCATCCATATCCATGAGATCACTCTTGTTTAAAGCAGCTGGAGGGGTGACCGGCACGTCCACCTCAGAAGACGATTGCAAGAAGGTTCCTTGAAATCCTCTTTCCTGCCTGCGCCTTTTGGATTTATTGGCTTCAACAGACGTCTCATTTGTTTCAGATGTTTTCCAGCCACCACATGATATATTTGATAATGATAATAGTAACTCTTCCTCTTGCTGTTTCTCCTCTTGGCCCATTCTTTTTCTTGAGCTCCGTCGTGTCCCATCTGATTTGCCAGAGTCATGACTGTGGTAGGAAAGAATCAAATGAATTGTGCAATTTTTCTGCATTTCTGGATTGGTGGCTTCCTTATTAGAATACGAGCTTTGGTTGATTTCATGAAGAGTTTTGAGGTTGCAGCTTCCAGGGTGTAATTCCTCAGCTGGCTTGTTTGATAAGGTGTTCAGCAAATATAGGTGCTGGCAAAATAGCTCCTTGCTTTTGGACTGATGGAGAAGAAGTTTGAAATGAGCAAGATTACCGTCAAGGGCCATCTCGACCTCATACACTGGGAAGCCTCCTCCTCGAGCTTTCCGGGATCGGCGTGGCCTCCCATTAGAAGTGAGTACGGGGGCATCTTCATTGGACAGATCAAGCATAATCTGAGTGGTTGCCACATCAACATCCACATCATTCTCTATTTCATGCACCAGAACCTTGCACATAGGGCCCTTTGAAGATTCCTCGATCAGCACAACATCATTTGAAGGTTTAGATTGTTGACGTTGACGAGGTTTTGGAACAACTGTTCCATTCTCTGCGCATTCATCACTGAAACAGGTGACACAACAGCCACTGGTGCAAGATTGTGGGTCGATGTTGATTGTTGGTTTACCTTTTTGACAGCATATTACAACTGATGGTGGTTGGCTCTCCTCTGGGAGTGGAATGGAACCAGTTCCATATAAGATTGACTCTAATGCGGACAGTGAACTCATGAGATCCCGGTATTCTTGCCCAAGTAAAAGTACAACATTCAATCCATGTAGCTTTTCAAGCCAATTCCTCACATCTTGTCTGTCAGAAATAATTGGAAGGCCAACAGCCAAGTGGTGCTCTTTGCAAGTAAGGGATCTGAATTTCCATTCGCGGCTTAGAGAAGATGATTCAGTAAAAACAAAAAGAAGCTCTTCTAGCTGCTTCTTTATTGTGTTGCATTTCTTTCTGGATTTCAAGAATTTGTCAACCACACCAATGGAATCCCTCCAACGCTGTACATCGGTGTGGTGAAGGGCATGAAGAGTCAATTGTTGGCCCAGGTGTTGCAGAAATATTTCAATTTCTGCAGGGAGTTCATTCTCTTGTCCCCCTCTTGTCAGTATGTCCTNGTTCATTCTCTTGTCCCCCTCTTGTCAGTATGTCCTTCAAAGCACCAGGCTGGGAGATTTCTCTCCTCCACTCATCTAGTTTCTGAGGGAAAAGATTTTCCTCCTCCTTCTCAGCATGACACCGAACACAGTTGCCTATTGCATCATCTCTCAGCAGTTCAAACTGATGGGCTGCTGCATCAGGGAATACCTTGGCAATCTTATGCCATACTTCCCCAGGAATGAGTCTCACACTTTTGCCGTTATGCATCAATGGACAGCAATTGTGCTGGCCTGCGAGACAAATCAGAGTAATTGATTCAAACTCGTGTTTAGTAGTTTTCCAAATGATGTTGAAAAACGAAAACAATTGTGTCTTCACTCACATGAAATTTTCGAAGTTGGATCTTCTCCTTTGAATGGGTCTGGCGCCTCTGCACGATTATCAGTTCCTTGGTCAATGTTTTGATCATTTGTTTTTTCAATCGCTATCACTTCGCTCAATTCTATCATATCAAGCCCGCCAGTGCAAGATGGATTTCTCCCCTTGTCAGATGACTTCTTTTGGGTCAAGTTATGAAGCTCGTTCACTTTCTTTTCTGCGTATTTTTTGAAAGAGGTGGCAAATGTGCGAGAGATTGCATAAGTAGTTGATGGATCCACAATATCGTTTTGATCGAAGTCATTATTGCCAGGAAGCAAATCATCGTGAATTGATACCAAAGTCTAAGTTTTGGGGGTGATATTTACATTTGATTGAGAAATAAATTCAAGAGACGATGAAGAAGCCAAAATGAAAAGATGGTCAATGGGGATTTTTACAAATACCAACTGACCTTGAAGACATCGTGTTTCCGCCTTGCTTGTTGTTGATACCACAACCCACAATCACTGCAGGCTAGATTGCTTCCCTCAAGAAACTTGTGGTCAGTGAAAGATGCTGATTGTGATCTTTGTGGGTCTAACCCTTGATCCCCAAGGTGCATTGAAAATTCCTCTACCATGATACTTTCAATTGCATTGTACACATCTGATCGCAGCAATTTTCCTTGCCTCAATACTTTTGGGTGAAGACCTTTTGAATGTTGGCAAAGAAATGCCTTGCCACAAACAAAAATAGATGACCCCAAGGCTCCCTGAAATATGTCTTCCAAACCATCTTCAAAGGAAAAAAAGCGCCGAAGAAAGGCTGAATCGACCCAGACAATGCTACATTCCGATTCATTTCCAATAGCAAGTTTTGATCTGGGAAGTAAAAGTTTCTCAATTATCTTCTTTTGCCTAGCAACTATTCTGTTTTTTCTGAGATCATTCTTCGTCTGGATTCTGTGGGGTATAACGGCCAAGGATTTTGTCAATCAAAGGATATGATAATAATACAAAGAGAAATAATCTTGTACAAACTTACTCTAGTTCAAGGCAGAATCTCTCCCTTCTTTGAAACTTCACAGATGTCAGAATATTGTCATTATCATAGTATTGAGGGCCTGGGCTCGTGATTCTCTCACTCTTCATGAATGTCTGCAACTCGCCTTCACATTTTTTGGACAGATAACTCTGCTCAACATAAAATAGATTGTATGCGTCTCCAGATCCACTCACTGCGCGCTGCTCGCTCTCCATTTCATCCTCTATTTCAGAAGGCTCAAAACTAGATGATGGACCATCTTCTAATATTGTCACATCTTCATCATTGAATTCGTACCACACTCCGGTTGTCCAGTCCATAACCTCTGCTACATAATGCCCACCATGTGCAGAGCTGCCCAAGTGATTTTGGACAGCACATAAAATGTAGTTGGTATTCACATTTTGCATACATGTTGCATCCTCTGGAATCTCGAGAGTTTTTGGCAGTAACACTTTTGTTGATAGCTTACGCTTCGACAGTGTCTCTCTGGACATAACATAACAAAGACATTTGAATTTATGAGTTAATTTGCCTGACTTTGATTCAACATGTCAGTTATGGTATATTGCCAACTGAAATCTTACATACCTATCGAACACGTATCGTGCTAATTGAATATTGAGTACTGGAGGTAATTTGGCTAATACCATGCGTCGCGAGGCATCACACTTTTTGTTGCATCTGAGGAATATTAAGAAGAGCGTTAGAAAAGAGATCATTCAACCCAGTCATACCCAACTGATGTTGCATAACTTACCCTGAACATTCATATTGGTCGTCTCCTTCCAGACTTTCGGGGTGAAAATATGCGTTTACACACTGTTGAACATCAATATCCTTCGTTTTGGATTTGGACGATGCACCCTCATTATCAACGATTGGTACAGATATCTCCATAAAGTCCTCTTTTTGTACTGACTTCATGTTGCACTCACAGCACCCTGTAACATACGATGTTGTGCCACCAAACACTGAAGGTAACAATTCTCCAAGTCCATTCTGTTCAGCCCCAAAAGTGATCTCGGCAGATCTACGAAAGGATTCTGACATTCTGTCAAATAGTAGACGGGCAAACTAGAATAATGGAATATAACAGAGAACGATGAGAGGTATGCCTAAATTCCTAAACAAAATACCAGTAAGTTGGGCTATCGTCACTTTAGCACAAGGCCATATGATAGAGCGGTAAATGTTCGACTCAATACTATATACTCACCTCATTGGGATCCTGCATCTCATCATTCTCTAAGCTCAATGCAGAGGCAAACTCATTCGTACAAAGCACACGGTCCGGGCCGTATCTCATCATTGCAAGTATGGACTGCATATTCGAAAGCACCTTTGACATGCGCCGATCCAGCTCGGATCCTGAATCGATCGCAGGCTTCCTCCACGTGAATAAGCCTTCAATGAATCCCAGATTTTGCGCCAGGCATTGCAATTGACTGTTTAGGTAGCACGTCGCGCCGAGGTTGCGCAGACCGGATGGCTGGGATAGTTCCAATCTACCATCATGGGGGATGTCATGGGGATCATCATCAAATAGGGAGTTGGGATTGAGATCGGATGTTTGATTTTGCGGTTGGAACACGAGTGGTTTGTGGACTGACTGAACATTCTGTAAGAATTTTTTCGTTTGTGCACTGTTACCACAAATGAAACGAGACACATGAGCTTCAACTGCATCATGATTGATGAGTATGCTGCGTCGAGTATCTCCGCCTTTGTTATTTTTGTCACGTTTCCCATTCGTCTTTTTTGACGATGAATCCAAAGCTGTCATCATGCTGTTGCAGATTTGATCAGAAAGTTCTGCCTGGGATAATTTTACTTTGTTTCTGTCGGCAAGGCGTCTGGCCTTTGCTGCGCTGTGACGATATGTGTCAACAATTCCACCGAGTGATGCTAGACAGTACTGAAATTATTGGATCATGGAAACGAATTGCGGTTGGAAAAAGTGAGAATCTAGGAGAGAAAACCAATTTGAACGAGGAGAACGCCGTCTCGTTTTGGTAAGTGAATCCGAGGCTGCAGTCTAACACGGTCTGACTTGAACAAACATGAAAGAATGGTTTCGCCGCTCTGTGCACCATCCGCCGTTACATCTTCCCGTTTATTACGGGAACAATATTATAACCCTCATCGTTCGAACCAAAGTTTTGTCTCAAATTCAGAGCAAATAATGGCCAAGGGCACACATTTTGCCCGACTCCGCGTTAGTTGGCTGCCCACAACATACACGACTCCTTTTCCTTTGCGTTTTTCTTTTTCAATCTCCTCGTACGCGAATGTAATGCATCGTTCATCCCGAAATAAAAATCTGCCACTCACCGGATTGGAATCACAAGGATAAACCATGGTCGAATCGGCCTTCCTCTCCCCGCAAATCAAATGACGACGATGCGCATCCTTCTTCTCCTTGATTCCATTCATCTCGCCGGCATTGTTATTATTTTCGGAGACGACCTCGTTCCCATTTTCGTCCACCATGAGGGCATTCTCCTCGGCAATGTCGTCATTATTTTTCCTTCTCTTCCTCGTCTTTTTGGCAGCAGCATCCTTCTTCTTCCGTTTGGCCGCTTCTTTCAGCTGCCGTTTTTCGTGGGCCTCGTACTCGTCGGCGGCCCATTTGTCCACGGCGGGACATCCGCATCGCACCAGGAGCGCGGAATTTCCCCCTCGGTCGTCGTCCTCGTCGTTGCCATCGTCGTTTTCCTTTTCGTCGTCGTCGTCGTCGTCGTCCACGTCCACCACCTCGGGCGCCTCCCCGCCCGCATCGTTGCCGAAGGTCCAGCCGGAACAACGTTCGTTCAACGCCCCGCAGCACTTCCTCCACGGACTTTCCGCGTCCATGTCGTCGTTGGCATCCGCATCGCTGATCCCGACGACGACGACATGGACGCCGGCATTATTATTATTATTATTCCCTTCCTCCGTGGCGATGGTGCCATTATTATTATGACACAGGGAGAAGCACGGCACGACCCCGCGGAACGGATCGATGAACGCCTCGTAATGCGACTCCTTCATCGCTCGGATCAGGCGCGGATCGGAGGCGAGGGTCGTCGTCTGCTGCCGCTGCTGCTGCTGCTGGTGGTGGTGGTAGGCGGATTGTTTCTTGCCGCCGCCGCCGCTGCGCCTGGCGGCGTTGGATCTCGCAGCGGTGGTTCGAATCGCGGCGGCGGCGGCGGTCCCGCTCCGTCGGCTGCTGCGCCTCGTGCCCGTTCCCACCGCCGCCGTCGTCGACGTCGTCATCGTCGTCACCGTGACGCCGTTATTATTACTGACAATAATGTTATTATTCGACACCGCCCGCCCCGCGGTGGTGCCGTTCGCGTCGATGTTGATGTTGATGCCGCCGTAATTATTGTCGTTGTCGTTGCAGACCGCTCTCCATTCGGCGGAAGCGTCGCCGAGTGTTTCGATGCGTTGGAGGGATTCGTAGTTTTGAATGTTTTTCTTCTTCCCCCTCGTTCCTCCGCGTGTCGCCACCATCTTCTACAATATTATATCAATATTAGAGTAGGAGTAGGATATAGGGCCTTTGGAAAATAATGCTGGTGGGCGGGCTAGTTGCAGGTATGGTAGGTAGTTGTTGATCCCTGGACAAGCGTCGAGCGAGGCCACTATCTAGATACTGCGAGCTACTCCTACGTACTGCGCCATGACCACCATGTTGTGGTCTCGACGTCGTCTGAGGTTTGAGTTTGAGAACGACATTGGCGGGTAAAACGGGGGGCAAGCAGCCTCAGCATGCGCCAAAAAAGTAGCACTAGCGATATTGTACATACTTGTTACTATGACAAAATAGTGTCATAAGATCGCTAATATCTTTTCCATCAATTCTTTTGGGGGGCGTGCCCGGAATAAGTGAAGAAATCCTCTCCCTTCAACTAACCATCACCGATGCATCGTTGCATCAGGTTGCATCAACAAAGCAACGGGAAAGAGAAGGGTAGTGCATCATATAAACCACCATAAACCAAATATAATCATTCTTACTCACTAATCACCATCGCTCGTCGACATCGCATATCAGCAACACATATTACATCATCCCCTTCACCAGCAACTAACCAGCGCGCGGGCACTACCTCGCCATTCGATACTAATATTATACATCGATGCATGTTATGAAACGCGCCGTGCAAGCCTTGTGTGTCGTCACTTCTTTTCCCTGGGGCGTCGTCGTCGGAAGTAGCAGCAGCAGTAGTGCAGCAGGCAGAAGAACAATAACGACGCTCTCCTCGCAACAACAGTCGTTATCATCCACGGCCTCGAGTAGTTATTCCCGTGCGGCATCATCGTCGGCATTATTTATTACTACTTCCGCCTCCGCCGGCGCGTCTGCCAGCAATAAGAAGAAGTTCCATCGAAAACAACCGAGCTTCGTCGACAACAAATCCCGATCACCCGCTGCAGCAAACACTTCGAATAGCATCATGATGTCATTATCTACTTCTTCCAGTACGGCCAATAGCAACGACAACAACAACGACAACAACAACGACACGATGGAACCGATCAAAAAGAACAGGGTGGCCCTGCTCCAGATGCCGGTAACCCCCTCCAAGTCCCGAAACCTCCGCACGGCCGAGGAATACGTCCGAGGGGCGCGCGAGGCCGGGGCCGCGCTGTGCGTCCTTCCCGAAATTTGGAATTCTCCCTACGCCGCGTCCGCTTTCGAAGAGTATTCGGAGGTATTGCCGTCGGTGGGCGATTCGTTATCGTCGTCGTCATCGTCATCATCATCGGATGATAGTAATACTGATAGTAATGATAATAACGATGACAAAGCCGGAGAAAAGGCGAAGTGGGGCAAATCTTCCATATTGCTAATGGAGCTGGCGAAATCCACCGGCATGTACATCGTGGGAGGATCCATACCCGAAGTAGCGGTAGTAGTACGCTCCGACGCAAACTCCGACTCCGAAGACGCAACGACGACGACGAAAAAAATATACAACACCTGCTTGATCATCGATCCGGCCGGCGAAATCGTGGGGAAGCATCGCAAGGTCCATTTGTTCGACGTCGACGTGCCCGGCGGGATTCGCTTCAAGGAGAGCGAGACTTTGACTGCCGGGGAGGGGGCCACTTATTTTGATTGCGGGGATTATAATGATGATGATGATGATGATGATGATGATGATGATGATGATGATGACGGGGGGTTGGGTAGGATTGGTGTTGGCATATGGTACGTGCGTGCGTTCGTCTTGAATTGAATTGAATTGAGTTTTGCTTGGATATGATGTTCGTGTTGCCACAGGCAATAATTTGGCTCGTGCCCGTGCCCGAGTTGCTGTGGGGCTAATTCGAAACGGACGGACGATTTCATTCTTACCGAAGGGGGCCGTCCCCATACCGGAATTGGATGAAATAATGAAGAGCCTTTGCATCGGTTTCCTCTGGCCACATGCATCCACCAAATATTTTGGGCCGTTCGTTGCCTTCGGCCAGATCGAGTTGGATCAAAGTCATCAAATTAATGGTGAAGTTCTTAAATTGGTTCAAGAGCGATCAACCAATAATATCAATGGCCCAGAATCATGAGAGGTCATGGCAAATAATGGTTGCGCGATGCGAAAACAAAGGCACGTGATGTTCATTTCATGCAATTCCAGTGCGGAGATGCTCATAAGACTGAAATTTTCATTTGGAGACGGCCCCTACAATAGTAACTCAACTTCAGACACATGCATGAGTCAAATTGCCGGTGGCAGCATGAACGTATTGTTTTGTTTCTTCTGTATAGTAGTGCATGTCTTTCTCATCCTGCGTCTCTCTTCCCCCAACAATACAATGCATCCCGCACGATGACGAAACACGCATTACGCAGCTATGACATTCGATTCCCAGAATATGCAATGCTCCTAACCCAAATGCATCAATGCAAAATACTAATCTACCCCGGAGCATTCAACCTGACCACCGGCCCCGCCCACTGGGAACTATTGCAACGCGCCCGGGCCGTGGACGGACAGTGCTACGTTCTAACGGCCAGCCCGGCACGAATGCCTCCGCCCGCTTCTTCGGAGGACGAAGGGGTGAAAAAGAATGAGTATCCGCATTATTCGGCGTGGGGTCATTCTACGGTGGTATCGCCGTGGGGCGAAGTGGTGGCGACTTGCGACGAGAAGCCTGGCATGGTGGTTGCCGATTTGGATATGGGTAAAGTCGGCGAGATGAGAATGGCCATTCCAACTATGGGGCAGAAGAGACATGATTTGTATAAGTTGGTCAGGGGCGATGAATGATTGAATGAATGATTCTAAAACTAATAATGGAAAGAGAAGTTGAGTTGTAGGTGCTGAGATACTGACCCTGTACTGATCTAAGATTGGAAGTCATTCTTGATAAGAGTCTAGTGTTACACCTTGATTTGTTTGGACGAAGAAGAGAGTCTGGTGCAACGCTACAGTACTGACTTATCAACGTCTTGCACAGGCCAAGCTTACCCATTATACAGTATTCCAATTAGTTGCTGAAAGAGCAACACAGGCTCTGCATCCCATTCATGTCACATCCAATTCAGGCGTGTGTCTATATTATGGCAACGTCCTGGATTTCCCGCTGGCGGATAGGTGGCCAAATGTCAAAATCTTTTGTCTTGGCCTGAGATCTTGGCTTAATATCTCTTAATATACACGAACGTGTTGAGGAAGATGATAGACACATCATTGGCGAAGTATGGTTGAAAGTCAAGTGAACTGCAAACTTCCCTTGTCAATTGGAGAATAGTGCAATGCATAGGCTCGTGTTTCCATGTGATGTAATCAAGCGGTTCAAGTAGTGGGCCATTTTCATTGGGGTGTACTCCCATGGCCACGGCGTTGTGGCGCATAACACCGGTTTTTTAACCAATTGCAGCTCCAGCACAGCTTGCAATCCTTTTGTTTGACAGCAACTATCTGATGTGGAATACGGACCCTTAATTTAATTTGCAACTGATTTTCAGTTGTTGAATATTCGAACACATATTAACTGGTATGGCTAGCATTATTTGTTCGTCGGCACAAATAGAACTCAGAGAAAGAGTTGGCACAAATCTGATAGATTTGTGGGTGATCTGGTACAAAGTATAGAGGTCTGTACACATTACCAAACTACATTTAATGTACTACACTATGCCCTGAGAAGCAGCACTTTCCCTCAACTTCAGAGAACACTTCTTGAACTTCGTTCTCGATCCCATGCCCATGCCATGTTACACCCTACTGTTCATAAGCAAATTGTTCAAATAGTGTTCATCACTCTCCTTTCAAGCTACATTGAGACAACACATCACATTCTGTAGAAGTTGTCAAAAATGGAATGAATTGGTAAAAAGGCACCAGTGAAAACATTATGCAGTATTAGCAAAAAACAAAATAATGACTAACCTGCGTAACCAACTCCGTTTCAATACCCTTCCCCGTTACACCCCACTCAGGATCCACCCCAAACTTGTGCGAGTACCTCACGCACTCCTCCCTCGCCCCCGCCTGCACCCACTCATTAAATCTATCGCTCACGGGAATCCACGCCCAATCTCCATGGGGCCCGCCACGATATCCCCCAAGAGGCTCGGAGCCCACACCCTCAGGACAGAGGGCGTCGTAGGGGCACACCGCCATGCCATCGGCGGCATTCTTGCAGAAGGCAATGGCTTCCTCGTAGGTCTGGCCGGTCCAGCCGTGGGATCGGTCGTACATTTTGGGTGTGTATTGCATTGCGGCAGTGTAGTAATGCTCTTGGGCGTTGGCATCACCATCACCTTGTTCTTCTGTGGTTTGAACTTGGATGATGGGATCAGTACCTGAAGGTTCAGACTTGGCGGCTTGTTGAACCTCGAAGGACTCGGTGTCACTTTCAGCTTGCTGCGGATCCAGCTGATGATGCTGAAGAACCACGTTATCTTCCTCTTGCACGTCCTCCTCCGTTGGCGGGCCACGCTGCATGACTACGTTATCTTCCTCTTGCGTGTCCTCCTTCGTTTCTTTATTGTTTTCAGTGTCCATCGAGTTCAATTCAGAAGTCGGAGGAGGAGCACGCTTCTCCATCTCAATAGTTTCCGTAGATTTCTCCATCTCATGCTCCAACACGTCAAGCTCCGCCAACAACACTTCCCCCCTCTGGACCTCGGCCTTGTACGCCGCCTCCCAATCCGGTTCAATGAGACCATTATCATTACTGTCGTTCCCAGCATCCATAGAAGCACCCATCTTCTTGTCATTCCTGGTCAAACCCACGGTAGTGATCACAGCGACAACGGCCAATACCGATAGGGCGATCATGACAATCCGCCCCCCCTTGCCCTTGTGAGAGTGCATCCACGGCTGTGCGTACTTTGCGCGACGCGAGAGCTTCTTCCTGCCTCGTAGGAGCGTATCTCCTCCGTAGCTGTTGCCGTGGGACGAGGACATGCCGAGGCCGATCGTCGCGGGCCCGACGGAGGTGATGTCGGACATTGAGACGGGAGCGGTCTCGTCATCGTCGTCGTCGTCATCGTAGTTCCACGCGCGTTGGAGCAGCGCTCCGCCCGGAAGGGCTGATTCGATATCCTCGTTCTCCCGCGCGCTATCGTCATCATCGTCACTGCTCGACGACGAAGACGAAGAGCTGCGCAGTCTCCCCTTTTCTTCCGTTTGAATTTCGGAGAGGTACGCTTCATACGAGGCCATGATCTTGTCGGTCTTGCCGGAGAGCATGGCGAGATTCTTGCTTGATACTCCGTGGCCCTTTTCGAAGGATTGTTCGGAATTGGTGCTGATGTTGGATGGGAAGCCATCGGGATCTTCCTTCTTGGCGGGCGACATGGTCTCGGAGATAGTGGGACAAGGTTCGACGCCGATGATTGCTGGTGCTGGAGCAGGATGAGGTGGCAATCGTTGTATGCAACAATTACAAAGTCGATGGCTGAGGAGAATGCTTTGAATTATGTGTGCAGGCCGGACGTTGAGAAGAAGAACGATACCATATTGTACGTATGATGCTGTATTGTAGATCTGGTGAATCGGCTTGATTATTATCCATGCCACCAGCATTCCCAAGCACGGATACTCTGTATTGCCTGGCCTGGTGTTGCCTTGAATTCTCTTGAATTGTCTTCGCGGCGGGATGATATGAGGATTGGGGCACATGCATTACGGCGGGCTTAACCGCATCGTGCTTAATAAATAACATAATCCATTCAACTTCAGCGAAGAAACAATAAAGATATTGTAATATCCCTTCAGTTTTCACCGCATTAGAGCGCCCATGCTTGCGATCTAGGACAATATCGGAGTAGCACTCACGCCCGTCGCGTAGGTAGGTACTATCCTTCAATAAAATCTAATCGAAGTGACTGCCTGGCCTGCGCGCTGGGAGATGATTCATGCGTAGGAATAAGTTGCAAGATCTTGCGAGTTAGCATTTTGGAAATACTAGGTATAAAGATTGCGACTAAGCTAACTGGAGGGATATCTTCCTACTCAATTTTTCACTGGATATGGCGGAAGAATAGAGAGAATGCATAAACAATATTGTCTTGGGTGTTCAAAAATTGAGTGAGAAGAACTTTAACATGATTTCAAACAGGAATCGGTACAGGATAAGATGTCCACTCAAAAATAGAGCGAGTAAATAATCACCCTTCTATTATTTTCAACTTTGTGTACCGGATGAGCTGGGAGGCTTGTACAGAAATGTGAATTTTCCCACGATCCCAGAGGCATCGTAGGTAGGTAGTCTGGCATACTCACACTGTAGTACTTCGGTATTAGAGTCACCGCCCTGTCATTTTTTATATTTTTCTGTTTGTTTGTGCGAAATCTGATGTTTATATTGCTCGAATAGAGTTTTTTAGGTGACATATCTACTGATGTGGCTGGTGGATGGTGTGACATCTAATCTATCTAGCTAGGTTGTAAAAATACAACAAAATACGAAGTAATTGCGTGCGCGTAATACTTAAATACTACAGTGTAGGCATGCCTAAATAAATTCAGGCTAGATACATACAATTCCCTCTCAAGTCTTGATCTGTGATCTGTATCGTATCAAAGATGGTACCAATAAAGAATTAGAAAGAGTCCTTATATGTCCCTTATCTTGGCCCCTTCTATGGCCTTGTTACTTAACATTTGGCTCCAAACCAAGATTACAGCCGTCTAAAAGGACATGAAAAGAGCTTAAGTTCTGGGCTGCAGAGCCCCAGCACCATAAGAACCTGCCTTCAATTTAGATGCCCCGAGGTCAATATTTGCTGTAAGGACTCATTATAGTTCTCTCGTAGAACCTGGTACGTAGGTACGTAGAATTCTGATGTCCCCCATCGCAAATGCGATCTTTCAACACAAACAGCTTCAAACACATGCCACAACACACAACAGAGTAGCAAGTGATATTCTGCAGTACCATAGCAAGTGATAATACTCAGTATCAAGTACTAATGTGAAGTAACAAATAGCAATCTTTATTATCATGTACTAATTCACTGCATCAAGTACACTGTATCAAATACTAATCCCCAATCCGCAGTAGCAATTACTAGCTCACAATAGCAAATATAAATCCACAGTATCTAGTTGTTGTATCCGCAATAGCAATTGCCAATTCATAGTAGCAATTACCAATCAAACGTATCAAGTGTCAATCCGTCATAGCAAGTGACAATCTGCAGCAGTAGCAAGTACCAATACGCAGTAGCAAGTACCAGTCTGTAGTAGCAAATACGATGCATTTGATATCGGGCTGAGAATAATTGATGCATCTGGGCGGCGGCGACATTATTTTTGAATTAATGAAGTGGCGGCCGGGAGATTGTAAGGCACGCCATCAATATCCCATCCCAGCACCTCCTCCCTATACCCGTCAACGCGCCGTCGTCTGCTCCAGCGGATGATGTCATCAGTTAGAAGTGGGGGTTGTT
>JALLAS010000313.1:0-14778 GCA_036939415.1 Detonula confervacea | reverse complement strand
TTATTTCGTACGTACGTATGTATCGTACGTAGGGCCTCATACAGGATCTTGCTGTGATGACTCGGCAGTGTTACCCAGCCATATCTGAAAAGTACTATGTAAACAATGTCTTCTCATTCTATTATTACTTTAATACCTTTTCGACAAAACAACTACCTACATTCACTTCCAGGACTTTCTCATAGGAGTACATTATTTCTGCCCTCGTATAGCACGCAGGAGATGGTACCCAATGCAAGCTGAAGCGCCTGCATGAAAAAACAACCGATCGTCCATTTCCTTCAACTCATCAGTACGTAGCTTGTGGCTTGCTTGTTCTCTGCAAGCAAGCTATCATCGGTGTCATGAGAACAAAGTAGGGGTGGTCTACATTCATCTTTGTGCAATATAAAAGAATGCCATCCCACAATACACGCCAAGACTCTCAAAATATCCCAACTACATGCCAACATTCTTCACATCTTATTGAATAATAGTTGTCGTAAGGAAAGTGCTTTCTCGTATCACCATTGACATGCTGCGCCCGAGCTCGACCAGATGGACGAATGTTCCACTGTAGTCCTGGTAGTTGTAACTGCAACCTGACCAATGCAACCTTGGCAGTTTCTTCACAGACATGATCAATCAATGAAATCCGGAAAAAATCCATCTTTCTTCACCTTGCGCGTTGAAGGTGGTGTCGTCGCCGTCGTGTCCCATAGATGAATTTCCACCAGCATGCTCCATGTGCGACTCATTGCCGTGCGAATAATAATCAACATGCTCCATGTGCGACTCATTGCCGTGCGAATTATCACCAACATGCTCCATGCGCGAATTATTGCCGTGCGAATTATCGCCAACATGCTCCATGTGCGACTTATTGCCGTGCGAATCTCCACCAGCATGCTCCATGTGCGACTTATTGCCGTGCGAATAATAATCAACATGCTCCATGCGCGACTCATTGCCGTGCGAAGTATCACCAACATGCTCCATGCGCGAATTATCGCCAGCACGCTCCACGACCGAATTATCGCCAGCACCCTCATCAAGCGTATTCTCCACAACGGCCTCCGCCCCGTCCTCGAGCTCCGCATCCTCCGCCTTTCTCTTCTTCGGACGACCCATACCCTGGGGCAGCACCCCCGTATTCCTCCACTTTCTGTGCATCTTATAAATGGAAGATGCATTCGCATACTCCGTCTTGCCCTTCTTCAAGACCCTTGATAGAAACCCTTTTTTGGAAAATTGCCCCTTCTTCTTGGTATGATTGTTCTTGTTGTGCTTGGCGTAATCGTCCAATTCGTCGAGACGGGAAACGAGCGCTTCGCGGGTCCACATTTCGTCGCCGTCGGGGGGCTCGCCGGAGAACTTTGGAGGCTTTCGTCGTCGTCGGGGCGGCTTGGGTTTCGTTATTTTCACCTTCTCGCCGTGCTCGGTTATTATTTCCTCGACGACGGCGGCATCGTCGTCGTCGTCGAAATACTTCCTCGGACGACCCGGTCCCGCGGGCGGCACCTTGGTCTGCTTCCACTTTCGGTGCATCTTGTAGATGGAAGACGTATTCGCATACTCGGTCTTGCCCTTGTTAATGACTTTGATGAAACCGTGCCGTGAGCACAATGTATGTAGATTTCGAGGGAATCTCAATGATATGAGAGCATTTATCTTACCTTTGGTGATGAATTCTCTTTTTGCACCCAACGTGCCCGCTTCGTCCAATCTATCGAGGATGGTAATCATTGCTTCCCTGGTCCACGCAGCAGCGCCATTGGGAGGATCGCCCTTGAATATAAATGCTTTTGGCGTTAAGACACGGGGGTTTCCTCGCGCCTTCTCGATGCGATTATCCTCCCGGTCGTCGTGCCGCGGTTCCGCGCATCCGGCCGCCTCGCATCCATCGCCTCCCTCCGCGGTAGTCTTCCTCCTCTTCTTCGGCCGCTCCGCGACGCCGTCTCCCCCCTGCTCCGCGCGCAAAGGAGCATTATTAGTACGACCATAATCGCCCTCCAACAACCATCCTATTAGAAGTCTCCAAAGTCCTCTCCACCATTCCACCACTAACTGATAGTAGCANCACCTGCAAACCTTTCGGAACTTTCTACATTAAAATTCCCAATACTCGAAGAAGGTTGAGCGCTCAAAACAACGCTCTCTGACACTCTCCCTCGCTCAACATTCTCAACGTTCTCGGTACTTTCTTTCTTAAACTTGGAACTGCCCTTTGCATCAGCCCCTGAACTTGCACTTTCACTTACTACTTTGTCTAAACTCAAGACACTATCTTTCTTGCTGCTGTGTTCCGCAACATCACTCACTATATTCTCAATGCCAAAACTATTGGCCTCACTACGCTCCTCACTTGTACCACTGTTTTCCGCAGTACCACTCAAACTATGAGCTTTTCGAGCTTCACTACCACTGTCACAGCTAAAACTATCAGCAGTCTTCATGACATTATCGCGGTACTCCACAATCTTCAACTTGAACTCATCAGTGCCACTATGTTTCGCAGCACTCTCAACAAACTCAGACTTTTCTGTGCCACTGTGTTCCGCAGCATTTACAACATTAGCGAGGAGTATTTCTTCACCCGCCCACTTCAACTCTTGAACTTCCATAGAGGCCAACATGATTTCAACACTTGCTCCGCTTGCTTCTTCATTATCACGGTTCTTCCACCACTTGGGTCTCTTATGGGCATTATCTGGATTGTCCCAACAGTCTTTCTTGGCATGTCCAACTTTTCCACATATCTCACACTTTCCTTGGCCTTGATTCTTCTCCGGACATTGAGCTCCCTTGTGTCCGTACTTTCCACAATTGTAGCACTTTCCTTGGAAGTTGCCCCTTTCTGCGTTCACCACTGCTGTTTCTTTTCCGCCTTCTTCCTCGGCTTCGTCATTCGCATCCTTCTTCCCACCACCACCAATTCGCCACTTATCATGCATTGCTTGAATAAGACACGTTGCAGTCACATCTTTTCCAAATCCCTTCAAGTGTCTTTGCTCTTGACGAATCGTTTCTGCATATCTTTCCCCACTGGCATTCACAACTATAGCCACTTTATGTTCTTCACTGACTTTACTCTTGTACCTGGCTTGAATTGCACTAATCTTCTCTCCCAACTTCTTAGGATCCTCGCTTTTGTTCAACTTCAACTTCATCAACGTTCCCAACAGTTCAGCACTAGCAATCATGTCACTTGGCTCGTATTCGTTTTCTAGTGCCTCCCACAACTTGCAGAGAAGGCCACTCGGATATTCATCGGTCGCACTGGCACTCACTTTCGCCATCAACTCTTCCGTTTCCATCGCCAAAGTCATGATGTTCATCCCAAGCATATTTTGTACTAACGCTTTCTTCTTCTTCTTGTCATCGTCATTCGATTCACTTAATGTTGCATCTTCACGATCTGGCAACTGACTTTCGAAGTTCTTAGCTAAAGCTGGCGTACATCCTTTGATACTCAACACAGCCTTCATTTTCGGCTTGAACATTGGCCAATTTGTCCCATTCAGCTTAGGGATCTGAACCATTCGACCTCCACTGTTATCATCTCCGACATTCATCTTGCCCTTTATCTCGACTCACAAGCTCAACTCAACTTGGCGCTGCTATTCACACAAACAGCGGACCACGGATCTCACGCGAAACACAATCACGATCACAATCCCTTTCTCTTCTTCAACGGTACATCAAAGACCTCTTCATTCGCGCGTACTTCGAAGTATATTAGAAGTCTCCAAAGTCCTCTCCACCATTCCACCACTAACTGATAGTAGCACAGGTTCTTTCTTCTAGGTTCTTTCTTTACGTTACTTAACTACTCTGACTCTCTTCCTATTGATTGTGTCCGAATTCACTTGTGCTCACACTTGCACCTGCAAACCTTTCGGAACTTTCTACATTAAAATTCCCAATACTCGAAGAAGGTTGAGCGCTCAAAGCAACGCTCTCTGACACATCCGTCCACGTCCACCTGGCTCACCTTCGATCCCTCGCTAATCTTCTCCGACCGCCTCCCCGCGACGGCGGCGGCGGCGGCCGCATTCTTCCGCCTCTTCCGCTCGTACTTCTCGTCGGCCGCCGCGCGCTTGCGCCGCGCCGCCCGCCCCTTGCGCGCGGCGTCCCAGTCGATGCCGACGACGAACGGGAACTCGAACGCGACGGCGTCGACGATGGATTGTTTCTCGGCCGCAGCAGCAGCATCATCCTCGTCGTCGTCGTCCGCATCATCGTTGTCGTTATTGTCGAGGAAGAGTCCGACTCGGTCGATGACTTGGATTTTGAGGGAGGTTAGTAATTGGCGGAGGGCGGGGGAGCGATTGATCGTTTCTGCTGCTGCTACTGCTGCTGCCGTTGTCGTCGTCGCCGTTATTTTGGTCGGGCTCTCCGCCGTACGACCGGGCGCGGCATTCGTTATTGGGTCGTCCTCCTCCTCCTCCGTGATTCCCCTTTCCATTTTCCATTGCTGCCACTGTGAACTGTGCATTTTGATTTTGCCATGTGGGCTTGCTTTTTGTTTGTTGCTTTTTGTTACTACCACACGACAATCTATGATTATTCTTCAGTATGAGGACTACGTAAATTATTACACAAAAATAGTTTCCACTCTTGTCCATTAACTTTCAATTATTTCACAATTATAAATTATATGTCTGAAATTATTAGAATATATTTTATCACTTTTGCACACTGCTAAATTGGGCCCATTAATCAATAAAACAACTCAAACTCACAACGACTCTCAATCAACGACACCTTGCGCGCTGCCTCACGTCCTGTGTATTCCCGTGCGTCCTGGCAACGAGGACCAAGCAACCTTGACCCTGCCTCCCCTGCCTACCTCGACCAATCCACAGTCATCCCACCCGTCTATCTGGAATCGCCAGCCACCGCAGTTAGTCTACACTTCGCGAGAAATCGGCCGACACACCTCCTGTCACTGTCAGTGCCAGTGCAGGAAGCAACGCCTGTTTTTTCCACACACCAAAAATCACGCAGAGGGAATATTATGGAGGAAGAAGCGCACGCATGCAAGTAGGACTATGTAGCGTGGTGACCGAAATAATTATTGCACTTGCTGCAACGCCAATGAAATCATAGAGTCCAAACACAGTTTGGTGGTATTATTCACTTGCATTCATAAATCATCACTCTGCTCCGTTGTCCGTGTCCGGCCCTGTTTAGATAATAGCATGAACACAACTGGTGATGCAAAAGCAAACGCCGGTAGCCGGGTGGGACGAGCAATGGCCACTTCAGGCAGCAACCAAGGCTCAAGCAAGAAACGCAAGATAGCGAAAAAGGCGTACTTGACCATTGAGATATTCGACGAGAATGGCAGCGACAAGCCTTTTCTAAAAAAATGCATCATTTTGGAATTGCCATGCCACACATCCATCTATGAGTTTATGCAACAAACCGTTGATGAGTATGCTCCAACCTATAAATATGTGCATGCCGATGTTATTTCTCTAACCACGGGGAGAGGAACCTCGTTGGAGACCGCGTTTGCCAACGAGCCAGTGGATGCCCTATCCGAAGCATTGGAAGAGGGAGAAAAGTGGCACTTGATTGCCATTCTTTCAATGTCGAATGGCAGTTTATTTTCATCGTTGGAAGATAAAATTGTGAAGGAATTATTCTCGTACGTTGGCGGAGCCAAGGATTTCCTGGCATGTGAGAAGACGTGCTCTAGGTTCAAAAGCATTCTGTTGGATGATGATGTTTGGAAAACATGTGACGGTGCGGAAGGGGAGCGGGGGTCGTATCGGGAGAGGGCTCTTACTGAGTCAGTCGTTGATAGCATATCGAAAGAGCAAAAGTCAAATAGGAAGAACAACATTTTGTCTGTTCTTTCGCCCGGACTGATTGGGTACATGGTGAATCAATGGTTCGTACAAAGACATGCCAAAAAAATCATCCTCGATATTCGTGGAGACTCATTAGGTTATGCATTGGATGCTGTTGAAGAGTACATTCTGATGTTGCTTAAGCATGCAAATTTGATATCAATAAACTCTGCAAAGAAGGCAAATGAGTATCCAGAAGTGACAACCGATGATTTGCAGCTAGCTGAAAGACTTCAGACAAAAGAATGGACCTCTTCAATTTGGAGATGTGGACTGTGGGAATCATGGGGTGATACTAATCAAGGTTTTTTTTGCAAGGGTGACTCATGCAATGAAGCAAATTTGAAAGCAATTGATGATGAGTTCACTGACATAATGCGATTCAAGCTTGCTCGGCTACTAGCCAACAAGGCTGGAATTGTGAAAATTACAAATGATGCAATGAAGCGGGCTGTCAATCTAGTATTTGTGGTTTTGGGCAGTATTCTGATGAGGCCTGCAAAGGTACAGGATATTTATCACAGATGTACAAGGTTTGAGTTTGATTCTGAAGAGTCGATTGATCTTTGGAATGACATCCCATCTGCATTGTACTCCAATGAACATGAAAGATATGAAATTATCGTTGTGCCCAGTCAAATAGAAGAGTCTGTTATTCATTTTGGATTGAACAAAGTATATGGGTCTCGCTGGGCTCTTTCGGAAGGACAGACTCTCGAGGAAGCTGTCATTGCAGCCAAACAGCGCTATAAGGTGAAGCCGGAGCCGCATTCAAGCGATGAAGAAACTGAAGAGAAGAGTATGTCTGACACAAGTGAAAGTGAAGAAGAGAGTGATTTTTCTGTGTATGACGACAAGGATTGCCCTGACGCTAGGGGATCATCGGTTGAAGAAGATTCCAGTGAAGATGAGACAGAAAGTAAAGGCATAAATGATGAAAACAGCAAAGTTGACGACTCCTCAAATGATAAAGAAGGCAATTCCAATGAAGAGGAGGAAGATCAGACGAAAGTGTAAGTGCTAGACTTTTCTAGCTTGCCTGTAGTGGAAATGAGGAAGATGCTAAAAAGACACAACCTTTCCGTGAGTGGCAAAAAGGCAGAAATGATTCATCGGTTGAATGAATGTCTTTATCCAGATCTGACCCAAGAAAAGGCCACAGGTGGTGGTGCGTCAGAGGCAGCAATATCGCCATAGAGTTCCGTGATAGCCGGGTAACAGTAAGTGCAAATAATTTCATTGCCTTGGAAAATTACAAGGTCTCTGTTGCATTGCAATGAAGTCAAATTGTCAAAAAAAAGTAATGCTATCTAGTACTTCAAGCCGATTTGCTGCCTCAAGCACTCTTGATGTCCAAATTTGGCCAGTTTGCGATTTATTTTTATTCTCCATATCGGTGCCAGCAGGTCAACTAGCAACAAACACAGCTATTGAAATGGATCAACTGGCAATGAATGAGCAAATTATTTTCGCAAAAATTGAGTGTCAATCAAGAAATGTAAGACAACAAAATAGTGTTAGGTGTTAGCAATGTAGCAACAAGCCTTTCCTAAAATAGGACTTCATCGCGGAATACCACAAGGTTTTGGCATTGTCTCCCTGACCAGCCGCTGGAAGAGGAGGTTCAATGCCCTTTCATTTGACAAGAGCCAGGATGTGAAATTTTCACTCTCTATTCTGAAATTTTCACAGTAAAGTAACAATCAGGAGCATCCGAAGAACATGGCAGAGGTAGCACAATCTGTTGGGATGAACCCTGCTTGATATTGCGAGATCTGTTTTTGGGAGGACATTAGGATGACAGAATCATTCGCTTGGGATGGCAGGGCCTCCTTTTTTCCTGGTGTAGGATATGAGAAGGATAGAGAACTGATTTCGAGATATAAGGAATACCTTTCTAGCCAGGGCTATTCATTCGATGATGACGGAGAATCAGCGGGCGACTGGAGCAGCAATGACATAGAGGAGGAAATAGAGGAAGGCGAGCTGACGCGCCACTTTGTGAATTCACCACCTCTATACAATCGTAGTGATCACTACAATCCAATGTATACACTTGACCAGAGAAGAATGAGTATGCTTGTGGTTATGCAGAATGAAAGCGGAGAAAGTACGCGCAACATGCTATTGAAAAGGATGAATCTTGGAAAGACGCCCTCTGAAATAATCACCGAAGAAGTTCAATCCATGATCAATCAAAATCGGAAAGAAAACAAGGCAGTGAAACAAGCACTCCGATCAAACATTGTCCTTACTGCACGCATTGCGGGACTGTCCAAACAAGCTCCTACAAGGGAGTTCATCGTCCCTGGGAACTTGATCCTTGCTGCTTTGCATGACAGGGTGATTTGCCCGATCTTCGGGTGGACGCGCGGTGACCATGATTATCGTTTCTTCTTGCCTCCCTCCGCCTACAAGGATGGGCCACCTGATAATCCAGGCTACGATGTTATCTTCGGCGCATCAGCATCTGCCAATCACTTCGCTGGGAACCCTGGCTTCTATGGTACACTGAGAAGGCGCCCTATGCATGGAGTAGAGTCCGTCAGGGACACAAACTTGTGTGTTGCCGACCTCTTACAAGATACAGGACAGGAAGTTTTCCACGTGCTTGGAGGTCCTGGTTGGAAGACAGTGTTAAAAGTAAAACAGATTGTGCCAAAGCATGAGGGAAACGACTTCTTGTTCGGTAAGATCATTGGAGGTACAGGGCCTTCCCTTCCTGAAACCATTTTCATGTCGTTTGACTTTGGATGCGATGTGGAATGTAGTGGTACCCAAGCCTTTGCCGTGGCGCATGAGATGGTAAGGCTTGCAACGAGCAACCCCACTAAAAATGGATGGATGCTGAATAACGTCATTGGGCAAACTCCCTGTCATGCAAATGACTTCGATTTAACGCGTAAGTTCGACCTTAAGGCAGCAAATGATGCACTATCAAAAGCATCGCATGGGGACCTAACACCAAACCCAGCATACTCCAATCATTGGATGCTACCTGATGGAATAGAGATGTCCAGCACGGGTCAATTACTGTTCCCTGCTGGTGCTTGCAACAAGTGTGGCATAACGGCTGAAGAGTTAAAGGCTACATTGAAGCTATGCAGCCGTTGCAAGAATGTACAGTACTGTACGAAGGACTGTCAAGTTAGCGACTGGAAGAAACATCGGAAACTTTGTATCAGCAAGAAGAGGAGGAGGTAGAGAGCCCAAGCATGGGAGTATCATCTATGTATGGCACCAAAGTGAAAAATCAAGAATAATTGTCATCTCGTCTGTGCCATCACTAGCTTGGTTATGTTGTCTTGGGCATGTTATGCGTTCTGGAGAAAACCCGACATGGAAAAGGCTACTTTCTCTGGCTACATGTTTATGTATGTAGCTTGTGGAAAGAAAAATAATTTCAATTAAAGCCTGATGGTAGAAGAAGAAACCATTTTTGTCACTCCTTATTGAGCCAGTCTTGTGTTCCAACAATCAACATTTAGCTTACTTGCAAAGCATCATTAGCATTTATGTCAACACTAGCTTGGCATTGTATTAATAATTTTATAACATGTGGCCTTCTATATCTAATATTATGGCCTTCAATATTTTTGTGTGATGGAACACTTCAGCAGCAAACTACTTGTTGAACCCAAACAGCAACAGCCTCCTCCACCTCCTTACACCTCTCCAGAGATTTTGGATGCATTCGATTTTCGCCATTATTGTTTCTTGTATACTATTAACGAGGAAATGTATCATTGTTTGCCGTAGTGGGATGTGTAGAGTTGTCTTGTAATTTAGAAAGATATTCAAATGAGTAAAGTAAAGGTTTAGCACATCGAAGCAACTGGACAATAATGCCAAATGTATCTGGACTTGGCAGAACCCGCTTTAGCCAGCTCCTGGGCACAAATTATTGACTTGAACTTGATCAAGGAATGAGTAAGCATTGTGTATCGTGGAATTGATACAGAATTCGTTAAGGCCCTTGGGTTCGCAAGTAATTGACTCGATTATTTGACCAAGGAACAATCAAAGTTAGAAGATTGTGGAAGTATCAATTTCAATGTTAGAAAATGGTATTTGTTAATTTACCAATGGGATAGAAATTCATAAACAAGGTGTAAATGAGTGTAACCCAATCAGTGAAGATTGTAACCTCTAAATCATACTGTTATCCAGCATTCAAATCATATACACATCTAGGAGTAAGCATTATAATGGAACTCATATCCTGATCATGTTCCAGTTGAGAAGAAGTTTTTTTATACAGCATAGAGGGGAGAAATAATGCCATCCATTGGTTTACATCTTAGATTTGGTTTGCAGCCTCTGAAGCTCACAAATGATTGACGGCTTGAACTATCAATAAATGAGCCAAGCTGATATGTATCAAAATATGGCCTGAAACGTGCCCTAATCATGCATTCATGTACATTAGGCAGACACTCAATTTTAAATGCATATGCCAATCAGTAAAACTTCCTCTACCTCGGTACATCTATCCCCAGTTTAAGATTGTTGTATTGCTCTGCACATCTCTATATTGATCCCCGACAATCCATCCATTTGTTCTTGGTTGACTGTCTGCGATCCAAGCGCCACGAAAGCACCCGCCACGGCCAATAAGCTCATCCATTCTGATATTTTCATTTGCTGGAAAACGATATTATCTTGTTTTGCATTTCCCTCAAAACTATTTTGGATTGTTGCAGCTAGGCCATTTCCACTGGTCACTATCCGTAGAAAGACTGATAATCCTGCCATGGTCAATACGCCGAGATAGCAGCTTCGTTCTACAACGTCTGGTAGCTGCCTGGGTCCGCAACCTGTCATGAGCACTGTGTATTCGCTCCACAACGTGCCAATGGAGGCTGATATGGCAGTGGCGGAGAGGATGGTTGTTGCTGGTAAAAGCAGATTATCTTCTTCATTATTGTCTTGCTTTCGATTGGAGATTGCAGACTCGTGTTTACTGTCTCGATCTTCATCAGATCCATTGTCGCCGTTGCTCAGCAGGATTGCGGTGTTGTGAGCAATATTGCTGCGGCTGACTCTACTACTAATTCGACGATGAAAGGTTTCACCAACCGATAAATAGCTGTGTGGAGATGTATGCACATGATGCAATGGCCACGAAGGACGCGAATGGAATGCGGACGCTGGTGATAATATTGCAGAGTGGATCAAACACAGTAGATGAAGCAACTTCATCGGTGATTCGGATGATCCATGAACCATCTTCTGCACATCGGGCATATCGTATATCGATCGAGAGCGCCGTTTCCAGCGGCAGAGTGATGGCGGTAGATGGAATTCCAAAAGATTAAGCCCGTAAATTCAATATGGTACGGTATCAGCTTGGCTCAATTCACAACCAAGAAACTCAACCATGCCATTCGCATTCGGCCGCATGCAGTGAGACAGTGTAACATAGCAGATGTGATGTCTGATGAGCTATGGCGACATGTTGTGGTCTTTTGGGAAAGGCAAAGTGCCGGAGCGTTGCGAAAAGTCACTCGCGGCGAGGTGAGAGTTCCGGAGCCTGCCATGAGTGATGGATGCGTTGGTGCAGCAGGTGGCTCGGTTTCGTAGGGTAGGGTTGGATCTTTATTGCTTGGCTAGCTGTATGTTGCTTCTGCAAGATCCTGTATGAGGCCCTACGTACAATACATAGTGTACGTACGAAATAAGGTTTTCAAAATGGAGCTCGCGCGGTCTAGTCGCCGTTGTACCGCCGTTATACCGTCGTTCTTACCGCCGTTCAGTTGGCGTTCAGCCGGCGGCAAGAACGGCGGTAAGAACGGCGCCAAAAAGGGTTCCCTCCCCGTATTGTACAAATCGAATGCCGAAAACACGACAGGGTCGTAGTCATTTCCAACGTGGAGGGCAATTGCTCCCCACTCCTCCGTGATGTCAAGAAAGCCTTGGGAACGGGAGGCGTGGCGCGACCCGAGGGAAATTATGTTGAGATTCAGGGCGGGGGGAATAAGGGGATCGAAACGAGCGTACATAATTTCTTGTTGAGGTCGGGACAGGTGGTGGGAGTGAATAAGGAGGCGATTCAAAAGTCTACAGCGGAGGCGGCTGGGAAGAAGAAGGGCAAGGGAGGAAATATGGCGGATGGAAAGGCTCATTTGAATGCCAAGTTAATGCCCCCTCCTTCATCCAAACCATTCGTAGTTGTTAAAGCCTCAAATGGTAATGGCGATGACGATGACACTACATCAAACAATACCAAAATGCCGTCATTGGATCCAAAGAAAATCAAGGCCATGAAACCTCCCGAATTACGAGATCATTTAACGGCGAGGGGAGAATCAAAATTGGGGAATAAGAAGGAGCTCGTGGCGCGTTTGTTGGCGCTGCAATGAACAGCAGAAGGGGTGGAACAAACAAATACAAATACAATACGTTGGGAGGAGCTTTAATGGACAGTGCTGGTGGAGGAGAAGAAATCGGGGAGGCGCTAGCTGCACCAAAAATCCCTTCAAGAAGTCAGGAACAGAAAGAGAGACCAGTGTGCAGCAAGAGATGTGTTTAGAGGTATGTACGATGCCATTGATGTCACAGTGGAAAAGCAATGGAGCAATGTTGTCATACTGTATTCATTCATCACATTTGCTAGTACTTGGACTTTGGGAATAGAATAGGGGTGAGTGGAATCAATGAAGCGCTATTCGCAATGGTTGTTTCATATCGTGCAAAAGTGAGGTTCGGTTTCTAGCATTACTAGAGGGAAATGGTGAATGTGTGATTTGGAGCACCTACGTATTGCGCTGGGTTACTAAGAGGGGCGCGCGAGCTTGAGGCGAAGTGTACCGGCCAAATTATAGGCATAAAGGTACATATAAGATTCCCTATCCACTTATTACCTGATTCCTGCTTGGATGTTATTGTCTATGAATTTGAAATGGGCAGCAACCTTGGCTAAACTTTGACTTTAATGTTAAGAATGGTATAGCACCGTTGATTTCAGCGGCTGTATTAGTACATCTATCAGAGTAGGTAACGTTGTTAAGCTTGGAATCTAGCTCAAGCCTGGCGCAATGACTACCTATCAGATTGCAAAAGATGTGCCCAATCAATTAGTCAGATTGAAAAACAGCTGGAATGGATCATTGAAATATCCTTGAGGTCGATTAGGAAAAATCACATTCTGCTTGAGGCTTGAACCAAAATCCTTCTTGCTGGATTCACCAATTGTTTGATTCAGTCCAGGGATCATTTGGACCCCGTTGCCATCCTTAACTTGGTCATCGGAAGGTCGTATTTTGAGAGAACGTTGTGGAGTACTGAATAAAGGCTCTGAGCAATACCTTGTAATACAATATCATTGAGTATGAACTGAGAGTTCACAGCCAAGCATAGTTTATGGGTCATGGGTCATTGTTTTCCATCTAAAGCACGACACTGCAAAGGGGATAAGATCACTTTCAGCTCGCCCTTATGACCCCAAAAGAAACGTGCTCACATCTTGTCTTGGAGAGGGGCACTGCGCAGATAGAGGTTGGATGCATAGCATACAATCACTGCCGTCTTCTGTCATACTAAAACCTCTCCGGATGGAGTACTGATACCTTCATTCCGGAAACAGTCCAAGCAGTTCTTTGCCAGGCAAAATTGTAGTCTTCGTCTACCACATGTGTGGGTAGCCACAGGTGGCTACCCAGCCTTTGTGCCAAACTTGGGAGTTTCATGATTCTTTGGTTTGCTGAAGGTCCAGAAGGGTCAACATATTAACTGCAATAAGTCCCAATCAATGGAATGAAATAAACAATGTACCGTTCAAAATGTATCATCCTTCTAACATTAAAAGTGATTTTGACGAACCCGATGAAAATAGACCTGGAACTGCCCTTTTTCGCAGAAAATAAAGAGGAAAGTATAGAGCATTATGATGTCATAGTCCGTAGTCCAGATGTACCAATGATCACAATTGAATTCACCAGAGTTCTCCTAGTGTCATGATTCAGAGCCATACATCCCGTCCTCATCTCACTCCCTCATCACTGACTCATCATCTTGAACCCAACCCAGCGTCATGATCTAGATCCACACATACCAACCTCATATCAATCCCCCATTACTGTTACTGAAAAACATGATGAACCCACCTCATCAGTAAGCCAACAAAAAGACCAATGACCTTCCCCCCATGAGCATCTTCTCAATCATTTCACTTAGGCACTCAACATAAGCGCCCCCACATTGATTCCATCCTCCAAGCTCACCTCCTTCTTCTCACCTCTGCGTTTCCCCAGCGAGATTTTCCAGCCGCTCCGGCGGCGACCACCTGCGCGTTTCTGCTTTCGAATGGCGTGGCTGCGGAGGAAGGTGCTTCCGTCGTAACTACCGCTGCTGCCGTTGTTGGTGAAGCATCCTGTTCTTTGATAGCACGTTCAATCTCTGCATTTCCCCAGCAAGATTTGCCCGCGGCACCGGCGGCGATAATAACAGCATTTCTGGATTGGAAAGACGTTACCTTCGCTGTCTCCTCAACGACGACGGCGGCAGCAGCAGCTCCGGGCATGCCGCTACCCTCGAATAATTTATCCAAACGATCCTGGAATTTCTGTTCCGCCTCCTTGACCGCTAGAAAATTTTGTTGTTGGGCATTGGCAATGTATTCGGCCATGAAATTTTGGTAAGACTCCAATTTGGATTCGAGCTCGGGTGATGATGCGGAGGCCAGGGGTGCTGCTGGAGCGGCGGGTGCGACTAGAGAGGATGATAATTTGAGTTGATTGATTTCCGCCTAGGTACTACCTTGAGCGCCTATTGTGCTTGGTTTCGATTGGTGGTGTGGCAGAAAGTTTTGAAAGTTCTTTCGGCGAAATGAACGCCATTATGTCGTGAGCTCGCACGTTGAACGGCGTTCTACCGCCGTTCAGACGCCGTTCTACCGCCGTTCAGTCGTTGGTGCGAGCTCCCTTTCGCAAAAGTTAGT
>JALLAS010000312.1:0-14449 GCA_036939415.1 Detonula confervacea | reverse complement strand
TATAGGAATAGTGCACATTAGCAGAAGCAATGATGACCCCCTCGTTCTCACAAAGCCATTTATTATTATTATTATTATTATTATTATTATTATTGATATCAATGAATTGAGAGTAATAACAACAGATTTATGGGTGCTGCTCATTCAAAGTTGATCAGACCAGTGATCCAAGTTACATATATCTTCATCGCGCACCCTTTAGAAATATAATATAGCTTTTGTGACCAATTCAATACCATGTTTGTAAACAAGACTGATGCCTATGGCTGGTGATAGCTGAGTATTTGGCTTTCCTGACTAGTGGAGCCATATTGTGTCATTGTCTTAATTGTGATTATGGTGACGGCTTATATCCTTCATTTTTTTTGGTGTGATGAATCATGGCTATGAAGCGCTTCACATTGCTGCCAATTTTGCATCAGTCAACATGATATATGGAGAGTTCAAGACCAACAAGAAGTAATGGACGGCGTGTATTCGCAGTGGATATTTCCCCTTCAAATCAACAACTAAGGTGTGGTAGGAGTGCATATTGAAGGACGGAAGACCAACAAGCAGATAATGGCAGGGGGAACTATCGCTTGCTACATATTAGGTACAAGACAAAGCATCAACACATCAAGCTTTATTGAGCAGGGGGAGAGAGGACAAAGATGGATGCTAATAAAAACCCACGACTCTTATCCGATGACTGTGAACCAAACAATATAAAATCACACTAGAAGCAGCATCTTCGATCTTCAAAGCAATCTACAACAATCCTAATCTGGGCGGAGGTTCGCATGGATTAGTAACATATAAACTGATGCATTGCAAAACTACTCTATAGAAGTACGGGTTGTGCAAAAGGTATCCCCACCTGGAGATTCCATTCCTATCAACACCGTACCTTTCAAAAATAAATCAAAGTTCAGAAGACGTTAAAAATGAGAGACATGGTATGAGGGCTCTGAAATGGAAGAACTGATGGTATGTTGAGGATCCGTGCTGAGCACTGANGAACACTGAACACTGAACACTGAACACTGAACACTGAACACTGAACACTGAACACTGAACACTGAACACTGAACACTGAACACTGAACACTGAACACTGAACACTGAACACTGAACACTGAACACTGAACACTGAACACTGAACACTGAACACTGAACACTGGACACTGAACACTGAACACTGAACACTGAACACTGAACACGGAGAGGGGACATAGTGTCTTCTTGGGGTCAAATGAAGATCTTTTGTCAACCTCATTCAAATAATCCAAGTCAAAGACACTACCCCACAACAGATAACAGATGCAAAATATGACAGTAGA
The DNA here is from genome assembly GCA_036939415.1 of Detonula confervacea. Classification (NCBI taxonomy): domain Eukaryota; phylum Bacillariophyta; class Thalassiosirophyceae; order Thalassiosirales; family Thalassiosiraceae; genus Detonula; species Detonula confervacea. The sequence continues at coordinate 13,128 of JALLAS010000312.1, read as the reverse complement.
TTTGCTTTCACAAACTAACGGCTCAAAATCAATGATTCAGTTCCAAATGAGGTAGCAATCAGGGAAATGGTACGAGGGCTCTAACATGTTAGATCTGGTGGTATCTTGGGGATCCATGCTGATCACATAATATAGTAATGGCTCAGATACACAATCAAGGAAGAGGAGAAGGAGGCGTAGTGCCTTTCGGGGTCGAATGAAGATCTTTTGACAACCTCATTTAAATAATCCAAGTCAAATGATGCATCCCACAACAGATAACAGATGTAATGGATGACAATAGATTTGCCACCAAAGGTTGGCGGTGGAAGGTACCCCCACCTGGATATCCCTTTTGAACAAGAAGGTAGAAATCAGGGAGGTACTATGAGGGCTCTAAAATGGCAAAGCTGGTGGTGCATTGGGAATCCATGCTAAGCACATGTAACAATGTCTCAGAGACACAACAACCAAGGAAAAGGAGAAGGGGACATAGCGATAGTGCCTTCTTGGGGAAAAATGACAGGTTCTTGTCAACCGCTTGCAGGCAATCTGGGTCAAAAGAAACATCCCACAACAGATACCATATGCGATGGATGACAGTAAGTTTCACCACCAAAGGGTGCGAGCCACAATCACATCATTGGCCCCATAAAACCCTTTAGGAGGACAATAGAATTCCTGACGAACAATAGGCTGCAGGTCATCAACTTTCATGATTGCTTGCATGGTTTTTGGAATACAGGGGGATGGTTATATCCATTATTTAATCTCAGTCAGCTCAACACCTAGCACATTTTGAGCAAGAGCCATTTTGTATTTGTACGGGATCGTTATTGACCTCAAGAAGGCATATGCGATGGATAGGGATGGATGCCTTGGGATTTTGAAGGCATATTGCAATGGATTCAACATGCTCAACATGTGCCACCTCATCAAGCATTTTTTGGATACCGCATTACTTTTTTGCAGAGTGGGAGGATATTATGGCAAGCCTTTCCAGTGCTGGATGATTGCTAAACGGCTTGCGCGCACATGTTGCTACATCCATTGCAACAACACAAACACCGCGAGAACATGGGGTGTCAACAATGGAACACTACTAAGCCCTGGTAAACAACAATCACAAATGTGTCACAAAATTACAGGTAATCTCTTCTTGATGCAAGTCAGACTCACATCACTGGATTTTTCCACTCCTATTGCTTACACCAAGGAGGAAAATGACTGGGACAATATCAATGATCTCTGAGTTGCCATTTTCTCATTACAACTCATTAGCATATATTGTATTGAGTGATAATATAGCAATCTTAATGGATATATGCTAAAGGGGTTTAATGCCTCCTTAGAATGCAACATGATGTACACAATCAAGAATGCAACTTTCGTTTGCTTTGGTATAATAGTTCCAAAGAGTTCATAATATTATCATTTTTTTCAGTAGAGCCAGCAAAAGTCTTTCATAATCGCACTCAAACCAAATGCTTTGATCTATCACAAAGATTGAGTATCAAACATGAACGATCTACTGCAAACCTTGCACCCTACTTGCTACATTTTGCATCTATGGCCTTAACACGCCACCCACTTATTTACTGGCATAAACTGAAGTTCAGTTCTACAAGAAGTAAAAACATGCATTGTTTTTATGTGATAGGCAAATACCCAACTGGACTACCACGGAAGACACTCATTACAATTAAATATTCACAGGTTAAAGAACAAGGTTGCAAATGTTCAATGGACTGGTGAGGTGAAAACAATGCATCTACTGACACCTCAGACCACCTCTAAGTTGATAACTGCATCATTAGATCCACCCATACAACCACAACCATCCCCACCTTGTACCTTTTGCAAAATCGAATTTATCGAATGGAATTTCACCTGAATTATACCATCTCCCTGCAGCCATGGCTCTCCATCTACTTCACAATGTAGCGGGCATCTAGTTCGGATGCAAACATTATTTGTCTGAGCTGCTACACGGAGGAGTACGAAAGGCACGACCGGTGCCAATGCGCATGCAGCTAGCCGAACGAGATTTGAGACAAAAATCACTTCTATCAAACCATCTGATGAAGATCCATTTTTTGTCAGTCTGTTCCCACCTCCATATGAATATACAATCATATGGAAGATCGGAAGAGCACAAGTNTTTTGTCAGTCTGTTCCCACCTCCATATGATTGTATATTCATCAGTATCTGGATTCGTGTTGTTTGTTTCAGGTTGTGGTGATGAATAGGGTGAATGTTTGCAACATGACATTAAAGACAACACACAAAACAGAATAGGAATACTTACAATCGCTCTGCAACTCTTTGGAATTTTCAATTTTACTAGTTGCCCCTTCTCGTTGTTCACCATGACCTTGAGCTTGTTTCTTAATTTAGGTGCTCTGAAGGCGTGAGGACTCTTTTGCACATAAATCATCTTATTCTTCGTTGGACTGGTAAATTTCTCTGGATGGAGCTCTCGATCTTGATGAAACTGATATGCAACCGTTGCATCAAAACCCAACGAGAAGTAGTTGCAAAACACCCCATCAAATATCTGGGTGCATGGATCGGTCATGTTCATGAGTTTCTTTTTCGATTTTTTTCGTTCGCTTTTTGTAGGAGGATCATCCTCTTTCAACAATGAATGCAGGTTTTCTACTGTGCAGTCGGTATCCTGTCTTGAAATAGCCGTCTTATCCTCCTGTGCGCTCTCGGATGGCCTTGTCTCATGATAACTCTCACCTAAAATTTTCGGTATGTATTGTTTCTCCTCTTCCCCAACCTTTTGCACAGGCATGATAATGCACCTCCATCGATCCAGGCCTGTCAATGTTGACCTTTGGACTGACGCAATCATACTCTTTTCTTTCATGTGTAGCGCAAACGTCTTGCCCCAACCGTATTGTCGGCTTAAATCATTCCCTGTTCCAAGAGGCGCAATGGCCAATGGCAAATGATCCTTAAACTCGGATAAATGAACACAGCCTATGCTAGAAGATTTGTTGTTACTCAAGACCTTGGCCCAGACTTTGTCCATGCTAGAGAATATCCAGCCACATGTCCCGTCACCACCGCAGGCTAATACCCGTACCATTGGATCATGTGCATATTTGAATAGTGAATCTTCAGGCATGTTTCCCGGACAACACGAACCCAAATCCATTACGAAGGAGGGTCCCAAGTGTGATTGGAGTGATTTGTAAAGTGTGTTTCCACTCCCCCCCCCCTGATTTTGAGTTGACAAATGCAATGATGGTGTATGGCCCAGCATTACGTTTATGGGTTGTGATAGGTGCTACCTTTCGAGGCGGGCGAGGTGGCGGGGGAGGAGGTAGTACTTCTTTTGGCATTTGCGAGACATCATCTTTTAGGGCCAAAGAAAAACATCCCACATTACATGATTGGTCTTCAACTTCCTCCTCAATGATTATGTTTTCCCGTACTTGTACTTGTACTTCATTGTCATTGTCATCCATTGAATTCTTAAGTTTAAGGTCATTCGTCACAACATGCAGACTTGATGCCTCATGAAGCCGCTGCAGAGCTGCCGCTCGACTTGATAATGGGAGAGGATCCTCCAATATATAATCTTCCTCGAGACTGCAGAGGGAAGCGACGTCGGACCCACCGTCCCTTGCCGCCGAGCCTGATGATCCATATTGAATATTTGACCGGTAACGGAAGGACTCCTGGTCGTGAAACCGGGTGTGCATCTTATGCCGCACCATGTCGATGCTATTGCTGTTCGAGAATAATCTTCCTGGTGATATCTATGAGCAGGCGGTGGGTGGAAAAAAGTGACTGCGTCTCAAGTTGAGGCTCCATATATTCTTCTGCCGTGCCATCACTATCGCATCAACCTGTATCAACCATCAATGCGTTGTGTAACGATCGATAATAGCGCGCGGCGCTGAAGCGTTGCGCTGTTCGCAGTTCGCAGTTCACCATTCTTGTTTTGTGTCTTCGCGCGAAGGCGTTGCGCTCTCGAGTCCCGTATGATAGAGTCCCGAACGATTCACTGCGTGATGTGAGTAGATTGATTTATTTGTTGGAAAGAAGGGAGTATTTTGAAATGGAAACCCTATTGAATTCCGACGATGAAATATCACGTACCTAGAGAAGTACGAAAATATTACAGATGGCACAGTCTCCACACGAAAACGTTCTCTTTTCGCCAATCCGGATTTCGGATCTCTCTGTTTCTTTTTTGCCGCCGAGATCCACGGCGATGGTGAACGATTGCGACTGGGTGGGCGACTGGAAATCCAACACGCAAAAGAGCCAAAAGCTGGTGGACAACATCATCACCATGGCGAAGAATTGAGTGGCACCTTCAAATTGAATTGACTCGGCACCGATAGCTTGCCAATACGCTGAAAATTCATTTCGTCCATTTGCCTCGAAAGGAAGTTACTGTCAGGTTCAGAAGGAAAGAAATCAACGGGTTGGCATCGTCATCTATCAAGGCCCGTCGTGCTGCATTAGACAGAAGAACATAAACAGAAATAGCTTGCTAATTTTCATCAACAGAAAGACGAAATGGTGAGACGCTGTGGCTGGATTCCTTTATTTTCTATTTCACTGATGTGTTTATCAAATCGCTCATCGAATTGATCGAATCCCTTTTGCTCATGAAACTAACACATCTCGTGTATCAAACTTTCAGGCGGCCAACGATGAAAATTGCCCTCCGCCAGGAGAGGATCTCAACCTCTCAATGTCTTCCGTGAAGGCTGGGGCTGCTGTCTTTGGCAGCATGGTCTTTGGGTCCGAAAACATTGAGCATAGTTTGTGCTACTCGCCGTCGCCTCTTGTCAACAGACGCAACAACGAAAATGTGATGGAAGAACCAATTGATGGCAAGGTTCTCAGTTATGACAAGGTGGTAGCTTCTCCCAAAAAGCCGGCAATGAAGGCACGTCAAAACGTAGCGAAAAGTAAAGCTGTTCCACACCGAAAGAATCCTAATCCCAAAGGTCCTCCAAGAAAGGCCCCGAACAAACACCAGGTCGAAAAAATTGTTATGATGGGTGGTAGTGTCAATCATGCCCTCAATAGCGTTCGTAGGGCAAAAGAGGAAAATGTTCAAGAAAAGATGATGTCTGTGGCTGAGCTGCGCGAACAGCGCCGTCAAGAGAGGGAAGAAGTAGCTGCATTCAATGTCGAAGCTGAACAGACGCGCAGAGAGGTCATAGATCTTCGGAAGAGGCTGAACGCTCGTTTCAGACAGGCCAAACTTGACCGTGAACAAAGGGCAAGGGAAGAGCGTCTTGCCAAGGTTGAGAATGAAATTCAGTTCAAGTCGCAGGTTCATGTTGATCACAAGCGAACTCTCAAGGAGCAGGAAGAAATGAGACGACGCATGTCCACAGATGCGCGGGCAAAGCAGCGTCAGAATCATCGGGAGGGCAAAGAGCGAATGAAGCTTGTATCAATTGGAGAGGATCAAGCTTTGTATGGGGAACGGCATGAGAGCAGTGTCGCAATGCGAAATGCCAAGTTGGATAATGCAGAGAAGCGACGCAATAGTTTTGCTTTTCGAAATGGCGACGCTAGTAGAATTAGAGAACTTTTCGCTCAGAGAGAGGCTGAGAGGTCAGGAACTGAGCACCAAAGCTATGAGCTGAAGTGGGCTGGCGAGCGCGATGCTGACGGCTACAAAAAGCAAATGAAGGATGAGAGAAGGGACAGCTTTGCCTTCAGGAATGATGAAGGAAGGCGCATCCGCGATTTTGAGAATCAGATGAAAGCTGACAAGAATCACTATGAGCACCAGAGCTATGAACTGAAGTGGGCTGGCGAGCGTGATGCTGATGACTACAAGAAGCAAATGGCCAATGATAGGAGAGATAGCTTTGCCTTCAGGAATGCTGAGGGCAGTCGCATCAGGGACTTGGAGCACCAGATGAAGGCCGGAGATCAGCATAATGAGCATGATAGCTATGAGCTCAAATGGGCTGGTGAGCGAGATGCTGATGACTACAAGAAGCAGATAAAGAATGACAGGAGAGACAGTTTTGCCTTCAGGAATGCTGAAGGCGCACGCATTCGCGATTTAGAGCATCAGATGAAGGCCGGCGAGCAACACAATGAGCACGATAGCTACGAGTTGAAATGGGCTGGCGAGCGAGATGCTGAAGAATACCAAAAGCAGATTGCTGATGATAGGAGAGATAGCTTTGCGTTCAGGAATAGCGAAGGCAGGCGCGTACGTGATCTCGAGCATCAGATGAAGGCTGATGACAATCACAATGAGCATGAAAGCTATGAGTTAAAATGGGCTGGTGAGCGCGATGCAAAAGACTACAAAAAGCAAATGGCCAATGATAGGAGAGACAGCTTTGCCTTCAGAAATGCTGAAGGTAGGCGCACTCGTGATCTGGAGCACACGATGAAGGCTGATGAGCATATCAATGAGCATGAAAGCTATGAGTTGAAATGGGCTGGTGAGCGTGATGCTGATGCATACAAAAAGCAAATGAAGGATGATAGGAGAGACAGTTTTGCCTTCAGGAATGCTGAAGACGCACGTATTCGTGATCTTGAAGGTCAAATGAAGGCTGACGAGAATCATAATGAGCACGAGAGCTATGAGCTCAAGTGGGCTGGTGAACGTGATGCTGATGATTACAACAAACAAATGGCTGATGACAGGAGAGACAGTTTTGCCTTCAGGAATGCTGAAGGCAAGCGCGTACGTGATCTGGAGGGTCAAATGAAGGCTGACCATCAGCACAGTGAACATGAAAGTTACGAGCTTAAGTGGGCTGGCGAGCGCGATGCTGATGACTACACGAAGCAAATGACCCGAGAAAGAAGGGACAGCTTTGCCTTTAGAAATGCCGAAGGAAGGAACATCCGTAAAGTAGAGGGCCAAATGAAGGCTGACGAGCAGCACAACGACCATGCAAGTTATGAGTTGAAATGGGCAGGCGAGCGTGATGCGAATGAATATAGAAAGCAGATGAAAGACGAGAGGAGAGAAAGCCTCAACTTCCGCAATAAAGAGGCTGCAAGGCATGAAGCTGTCATGGGGGAGCTGCTTAGCTTGGCTAAAGAAAGAGAGCACGAATCCTACATGCTAAAGTGGGCTGGTGAAAAGGATGCTAAACAGTATTTATCTGATCAGGCGGAGCTCCGCCGCCAATCCCTTGCCTTTAGAAACGCAGAAGGCAGGAGGCATCGTGATATTGACGAGGACACGAGAGCACAAAGTGTTCTTGAAAATGCCCAAAATGAGGAGCTCAATGCTGCTTGTGAGTCTATCTTGATTATGAAGCAATATCCTTGTAAAATTTTCACCATCCTTGCTCACCAGTTTCTCACCCAATACCATTGTTCAGGCCAACGCGATGTTCGCCAATACAAAAAAGAGTGCGCTGCGAGAGACTGTGCATCGCTTCGCCTCAATGGAAAGGAGAAATTTTCTCGTAGAATGGAGGACCAGAATGATAAAGAAATTAAGTTACAAGAAGATCATGACAGTCACTTACTTGACACTGGGGCATGGCAGGATGTAAACGACTATGTGAAAGAGTGCAGCAGGCGCAACAGGCTTTCCTTGGCGTTCAGAGCAAAAGAGAAGCGCCACCATAAACAGGTCAAAAAAGAGCAGGCCGAGCAGAGAATCTACCAGCAACAGCTCGACACACATTGCAGATCAGTAGATGCACGGTATGTTGAAATGGCGAAACTCAAAGAAAAGGCACGAATTGCTCTCGAGTCTTTCAATCGATCTCCGACATGTTCATTTGGTGGAAATCCATTTGCTGCTCTTCTTGGATAGGTTTTGTGTATTCATTCTTTATCGCTGTTGGACTGCGATAAAGCTTTGTGTATTCAGATGTTTGCATAGGTTTAGAGCAGAGAGATTATTAAACTTTATTAGAGGAACATCTCACTGTACAATTACTGTTCTATCTAGACATAATTTGTGCAGGCACACTCTTCCTGCACTGCAGTCCTTTTCCAACTTGGGACTTTCCATTGCTTGTGGTTGAATTTTAATGCATTAGTCAGCATTGGCCTATCATCACTGCTTTCCGTTTCTAACTTGGGACTTTGCATTGTGGTTCAATTTTTATGCATTAGCCAGCATTGGCCTATCAGGCGCAAAAGCAAATGGATCTTACTCGAAAACAAAAATTCTGGCCAAAAGAAGGCATCACTTTACAATCATATCCTGTGGCCACATTCACACCATGAGAATTGCTTGCTTTTTCTGGTTCCAGAAATAATTTATTATACCCAATGCAATCTTAAAAATCATACATCGCTTTAATGTTCTTGGATGTCCAACCTCCACTGCCATCAATATAATTAAGTACCACCACACCATTCTTGTGCAAATGCAAATAAGGACAATCAAGCTCCGGCTCCGATAAACACGTATCGTATTTCTGAATAGACGCATTAGATTCCCATGTCCACTTGATTCGTCCATCCGATCCGTAGATTATAAACGTTGCCGTCTCATCCATTACAAAGTAGTCTCCAACAGCATTGTCAACCATTGTACTCCCACCACCATCATCATCGCTCTCTATTGGGTAGTACTGCTTTACATTAGCATTTCCCATCGTACAATCCTTCCAAAGGAGCGTTCCATTCTCCATTCCGAACATGTACCTATCATCTCGAGAGCAGATTGCCTGTCCAGATTTCAATCGGTCATTTTGGCCTAATCTATCGGTGAAACATTCATAGTTTGCGCTGCATGTCGTTGTTTTTGTTTCTCCAGACGTAATATTTCCTGGAGGCTGCTGTTGTATTGTTGGATCATATGATTGTAGCTCCGTCACAGCATCATCATAGTTGTTATCTGTAATATCATCTATCCCAGTATTGGTAAAGGCGTTGTTTGATTCTTGTCCATCGTCGTCACCAGTACCTTCTGCCGTCGTCACCAGCGAGGAGACACCGCTGCCCACAAAGGCTACGATCATGATTAATGTCAGCCACGCCGAGCATATGCCGCTCATTGAAAAATCCTCGTCCCTTGAGCCACGCAATCCTGGAGCTGGTAGTGCTGGCGCTGCGTTGGGACCGACGCTTCTGCTTCTGCTGCTGATGTTGCATCATTTTCATCTCGATTCACACTGCTGTACCCTTGACGAGGACTTGCATTTGCCATTTCGATGCTGCTGCCGCTGTTTTCCGACATCATTATTTATCACGATCCTTTATCAGCATTACAGTATTGATTATTGCCGTTGAAAATCCACTTCTGCTTTCTGCTCCCCATGATTGATGATCGATGATGATGTAGTAATGGCCGATAGATGCATCATTGGTGCCGAGCGGTGAAAATGTGCACTCCTGAAATCCAAAGAATATTCGATGTGTTTACGATCAGTACAAAACCTACAAGTTCCTACGTATAATCACCCGCGGTGGCGGGCACCGACCACCGCACAGGGGTGACGACCAATGCCAATGACAGCCAATATAAAAAATGACCAATGACAATGACAAAAAAATGGCGCCATCCTGCGCGATCGCAAGAGCAAGAGGAAAAGCATTGTGATTGAGGTCGTTGATTGAATGCGCAAAACATCAACTGCATTAGCATCAGCACAATTAATCAGACTATGACTATGAGAGTGTAGAGTGTGGCAAGACCTGTGGCAACGAACCCGTAGACAACTATCTCCTGCCGTTCAATAATAACCAACACAACTGACGATGGCGGAACCACCTACCACTGCTGAATTCCCGACGGCAGCCACCGTGCCATTCCCATTCGAATCTCCCTATGACGTCCAACGGGAGCTGATGGATGCCATCTTGACAGCGCTCCAGCAATGCCAAGAACTCCAAGAAGACGAGTGCAAGGAGGACGGAGAAGAAAGCACCGGCAATGATCCAACAGCGAAGCGTCCTCGACGAGCGCCGATAATCATGCTAGAATCCCCCACCGGCACGGGCAAATCGCTCTCCCTTGCATGCGCCTCCATGGCTTGGTTGAAATATCGCGAGGGCGCCGATATCGATGAGTTGCTCCCGCCTAAAGCTGAAGTTGTTGGCGAAGCCGTAGGCGGGGACGACTCAACAATGAGCTCTCCGCACGGCGGCAATGCCAAGGCAGTGTCGCCTTCTCCTGCATCACTGCACAACATTAGCAAGCCCAAAGCGAAGAAGTATGATTGGATAGATGCATGGCAACCTACAGACCAACAATCCAATGATACTACAAAATAAACAAACCAAATCACCGTCCGAATCAAAACCCAAAGAACAACAAATAAGGAACTTTGCTGTCGAAAATAGAGCTGCATTGAACAACGAACTGAATGGCATTCGAGCCCGGTTGGATCGACTTGTGAACGTTGCCAGCTTTGCCAACATTGACAAACCAAAGCAAACTCCGAATGTTCGTGAGCAGGAACGTACCCTAAGAGAAAACTTGGCCAGGAGCGGTGTGGCATCGTCTTTGGTCAAGGAGCGGAAGCTCAGTCGGCAACTAGCACGCTCTGGAAGGAAAGGAACTATTACACAATTCAAAAAGAGGAGAAAGACCGCTTCTGGTTCGAAGGAGGATGAGTTTTTGCTTGACGCTTATCATTCGGATGAAGAAGCTCAAGCAAACGTCTCTTCGGACAGCGACGATGATGAGATTGCATTGAGCGACCTCGCTCGTTCCGATGCCAAAAAACAGGGGGACAAAAACTCGAAACGTACACCGCTCACATCCAAGGCACTCCTGGAAGGAACCAACCTCGATGGCTTTGGGTATCAAAACGACCCCGAAAGAAATTCACGCTACAACAACAACTGGGACGAGAGTGCACGCAACAAATTAGCATCGGTAGGAGCTGTCAAACCGGGTTCGGGCCTTCGGAAGATTGTCTACGCAGCACGGACGCATTCCCAACTCTCTCAATTCATAAGCGAACTGCGACGTACCCATTGGGGAAAGGATGTCAAGGTGGTGGCGTTAGGGTCTAGGAGCTTGCTGTGCAGCAACGAGGATGTGTTGTATTCGTCGAAGAAGAACAAAAAGAGCAGTCGGAGAAGCGAGGCGGAGGTTACGGAGATGTGTCTGGATATGCAGAAGAACAAACGAGATGGTGGCGTGAAACGAACAATTGATGGAAGCGGCAAAGCGAAGAAAGCGAAGCAAAAATCGAGCTGCCCCTACCGTTCATCATCGGAAGCAATATCTACATTGGCAATGCATTCTTTAGTGAGACCCTCGGACATTGAAGACATGGCGAACCTTGGAAAGGCTTCGCATACTTGTTCCTATTATGCATCTAGAGAGGCGCTCGCTGCCGCCGAAGTGGTAGTCTTGCCATACAGCACTCTACTCTCGCCTCAAGCCCGGCAGTCGGTCGGCCTCTCAATAAAGAATGCTCTCATCGTCATTGACGAAGCGCACAATATTCCGGAGACGTTACGTAACATCTCATCGTGTCAGCTCTCTCTCCCCGTGGCCGAGGCTGCAATGTCTCAATTGCTGGCTTATACTCGAAAGTACTCTGGGCGGCTGGGCGGCAGGAATGTCTTTTATTTGGGTCAGATTCGGAGGATCTTGCTGGCGATGATCAAGTATCTGAAACGTCCACCAACCACTGCAATCAATAGATCTACTTCCAGCGAATCAAAAGACAATAATTCTACTCCAAGAAAGGAAATGATGGCGGCAGTTAGTTTGATGTTTACGTTGAGGCTTGATAATATCAATCTATTTTCGGTTCTGCGTTATCTTGAGAAGTCGAGGCTTTCTCAAAAGCTGCTGGGGTTCATCAATCATGCTACAGCCATGGCAGAAGGGCCAGAGGGAGATGCTGGCAGCACAGCGCCGAAAGAAGAGAAGCCAGAATTCCAGTCTAAGCGTGAGCACGACATTGTTTCACAATCCTTTTCATTCTTTTTGAGATTTGATTCATGGATCTCACAGAAGAACAATAACTTGAATTGCTGTCATGTTGAAACTTGTATATGGATATATAGATGTATCATCCATGACAGTCGTGGAAACATTTCTTGAACGACTGACAGGTACATCCAGGGAAGGAAAGATCATTGTAGAATGGCCTTCCGAGGAGCAATTGACCGGAGTAAAGAACCCTACATTCCGTTTTGTGCAAATTCATTCGGCTTCCCAGCTTGATAATGTCGTGGAAGAGGCACATGCTATTATTTTGGCAGGTGGGACACTTCGTCCTTTCACTCACGTGGCGGCGGAACTATTTGGTGATGACACTGATGTGATGAATGCAGCATCGAATGCTGAGGCGCAATTGGCTCGCAATTATGATATATCCACAGGATCAACCCAGCCAGATTCAAGCTCATCAGCTTCATCGTCAGTTCAAGTAACTGCGAGATTGACCACTTTCACCTGTGGCCACGTAATTCCTACCTCGAGCGTTCAAATGTCGTGCCTTTCCAGTGGACCAACCTCAAAGAAGCTTGACTTTCGCCATGTGTCTAGATCTTCCAATGCTATGATAGACGAACTCGGCCGTTCAATACTAAACCTCTGCACTGTCGTTCCAAAAGGGTTCGTAGTATTTCTACCAAGCTACAACTACGAGAGCCAAGTGTTTCAACGATGGAGGTCTACTGGCTTGCTATCTCAGATTGACAAAAAGAAGAGTATTCACAGGGAACCCAAAAACTCTCGTGACTTGGAAGCTGCACTGGCAAAATACTCCAAGGAAGCAAGTACCTCGAAAGCTGGTGCACTACTATTTTCTGTAATGGGAGGTAAGATGAGCGAGGGCATCAACTTTGCAAATGATATGGCAAGGTGTGTCCTGGTGGCAGGACTCCCCTATCCTGATATCACCGATCCTGTATTGCAAGAGAAGATGCAAAGTTTGGATAGAGAGTGCCAAAATGCTGGCATAGGAATAACTGGCCAGGCATACTACCAAAATTTATGCATGAGAACGGTGAATCAAAGTGTTGGTAGGGCCATTAGGCATGCAAATGATTATGCTTCGATGGTGCTATGTGATTTTAGGTATGCAACTGACACAAGAATATGGCGTGGATTGCCTCAGTGGTTGAGGAGAGGATGCGATGTGCCAACTCAAGGGAATGCTGCATTTGGAAAAGTTATGAAGGATGTTCGTTCTTTCTTTTCTGAGAAATGATCGATCTGCCATATCGTACATGATATTCGTTTATGTCAG
>JALLAS010000311.1:0-14581 GCA_036939415.1 Detonula confervacea | reverse complement strand
AATCAGTTGTTTACCTCATTATGTTCAATTTATTCCTCACTCAACTAGATAGCAAATTAAAAGATAACGATACCCCATATATATATACAACATGCATGAGGATAATCTTGCTTTCTGGCAAGACAGAGAAAAATCAGTGGGTATCGTACAGTTAGTATCGCACCATATCGTAGATCGTAGATTGGACGAATGAGCGAGATATATTGTAGTCAAAACGGCTGACAGCGAGGGCGGGCACAGATTATTGTACAACGACAACGATCGCATCTGATCGCATCTGATCGCATCTCCTTGGGGGGTTGAAGGTCTGATGGGCGATCGGAGTGCATGGTGTATCTATGGGGGATGATGGGAGTCCAGATACACTAGGAGTATTCTATTATTTGCAGTCAGACTGGTATGGTATTGTAGACTCCATTAATTACACGCATACATCATAAGGTATTGTAATCAATATTAAGAGGAGTAAAGATGCGAGCCGTATTGCACCATCAACAAGACGGCACCGACGCCGAGAAGACCTATCCTCGTGATGGGCCCGCAGCGTGCTCTTCGGCAAGCGTTAATAAGAAACCGGTGAACTTGACCAGATCCACCATATTCTACAACTTCGGCCCCGACAGCCAAGCGTGCCACAGCACCCCAAACAGAAGCTATGGATGCTACAACGACGATACTCTCAATGATTCAGTTGATGGCATCGGGTGCGCCAAGACCGGGATGGGCATGGGAAGTTTTGTTGGAAGTTTCGTCAATGCATTCGTTATTGGGATGACTGGAGGTGTGGAGCACGGAGAGAATCTACGCAAATCTCCTACTCTGAGTCAGGATGTTTCTGGTGATATTCAGATGAATGCTGTTACAACAAATTGTGATAACAAGGGGCTTCCTATTGATGTGGTGACTACCACTATGCCCCCCGGTTCACAGAATGAGGATCGTTTGAATGACAAGATTGACGTGTTGCTCAAGCTGTTGAAGGAAAATGAGGCGACTTTGACCAAGCTCCAGGCTGATGTGAAGAGCAGTATGAATTGTGATGAGAAAGTTGTTCATGCTGAAACAGGAACACCAGAGACTCAACAACAGGCAGCAGCAGGCGTCAAAGCCACCATCAGTAGTGACGCCGGCATCATCGGTATTGTTCATAGTCCTGCTTCTGTTCCTAGTGATGTTCCCGTAAATGCTGTTGCAACGAACAACAGTGATGGGTATAACAAGGTTCTTCCTACCAATGTGGTGGCTACCACTCCGTGCCCTGACCCTCAGACAGAGGGCTTTTTGAATGATGAGATGGATGAGCTGATCGAGCTGTTCAAGGATAAGGAGGCAAAGTCGAGCGATAGCAAAAGCCAATCGAGTGCCGAAATTGCTGCAATAGTGAGCAAGCTCCAGGCTGAAGTGAAGAGTAGTAGCACTGATAGCGAGAAGGTTAAAAATGCCAAAACAGGAACAGCAGAACCTCAACAAGAAACAGCAGCAAATGCCAAAGCCACCATCGGCGACACCCACATGACTGATATTGGTGCCCAGGTTATCGACATGATGAGGACCATGAATCCTATCGGATTCAACGAGAGCGCGATTTCGAAAGCTTCAGAACTTTCAGGTATAGCCTACGATTTGAAGTTTGATCCGACCGTTGATCAAGTTTTCAGTTTAATGCCTTTTAGTGATGTTGGTGTTGATGTTGGTGGTAGTGTTGATATTGCAAATGAGACTGAAGACAAGAGCAATTTGATCCTTATTGAGGCCGTGATGGCTGAGAAGAAGAAGAAGACTGATCAGGATGATCTCTCGTTTGAGTTCAATTCGAAAGGACTGTCAATATCGGGAGCGGTAGAGCCCATGAGTGTTGTTGCGCCGAAGGCAGAACAGAAAGTTAGTGGTGATAACAAGAAGACTTTTTTGAGCACGCCTTGTCTTCCTGTGTACAAGGCTTTTTCAGATGCAGACAAGGAGAACGATGGTGCCACTGAGAACGATATGGCAACGAAGAAATCACGCAGGGGTTTGCGAATGAAGAAGATTGTCAAGAATATCAAGAACGTACCCAAAGATATCAAGAATGCCAAGGAGACAATGGAGGAGGCCAACGAGAGCAAGAGGGCAGCTAACGCTGACAGTAGTAGTGCTACAAAGAAGACTGACAAGAAGAGCGAGGCAAAGAAGAACAAGAAGATTGCTTACAGCGTCAATATAAGTGTTGAAGCCCCAAAAGAAAACGAAAGAAAGCAGATGATCATCAAACATCTAGAACAACATCAATGTCAACCTTTTATTGCTGACTTTTCCTCTACTAGTGCTGTCGATTCCATGGGCTTCCCATTGGATGCAACACCAAAGCAAGGCAATGATAACAGCCTATTATGGGAAGCTAGCTTCAGCGGCAATGACAACGATAACAGCTTATTATGGGAAGCTAGCTTCAGCGGCAATGATAAACCAAAGCAAGACAACGATAACATCCTATTATGGGAAGCTAGCTTCAGCGGCAATGGTAACCCCTTTGCAGCTGCCAGTCGTGACAATCAGGGATGTTGTGCTCCCGTGGCGAACGCAGCAAAGATTTGCGCATGGTGCAAGAAGGGCGGGGCATCCAATCCAGATATTGTCAAGAAGTTGAAGTTATGTTCTCGTTGTCGGGTAATACACTACTGTAGCTCGGAATGCCAATTGCAGGATTGGAATGGGGGACACAGGTGGACATGCCAGGTCGTGCAAGACCACCAGTGAATTGATGCCAATGTATTATTAAGGAGATGAGATGATGTGGTGCAGCTCGTATGTAACGACGTGTCTCTGGTGCATTTCGTGTTTTGGACGTGAAGTGCATCCTCGGAACCGCTCTGTTTGTGATCAATTAGATGTTTGCTACTGCCATGATATCTGCGATGTGTTGTTGCGTCAGAGTAAAAGGCTGTTCAAAGTAGCAAGTGTTTCAGTTAATAGAACGAGATTCATTGTTCAAGTGAAATACTCTTATTATGTTTAGAAGAGAGATGAACCCCACAGTGGATTTGAATTTCAATACCCCTTCTCCCAATTGACAGCATACTTTAACTCTCTTTCCGCAACAAATCGCAGATAATTTTCCAAAAACACTTTTGGTACATCCTTACTCTGTGTCAGTCCACTCACGTGAGGTGAAACGATTACATCGGGTCGACTCCACAAATGGCTATCACTCGGGAGAGGTTCTACCTCGAACACGTCCAGTATGGCTGCTGATATCCAATCATTATCCAAGGCGTGAATTAAAGATGTTTAGCTTATGACGTCTCCTCTACCCACATTGATAAATATGGGAGACTTTCCTCCCTCATTTTTTGAGGCTGATTGTAATGTTTTATCATTCAACAGTGCACGAGTTTCCGGTGTCGACGGCAGCACCGATACAACGTAATCAGCCGACCTCAACGCCCCGACTAGATCCGTCGTGTACTCATCAATACCCTCTGCCACCTGATCCGTTGTCCCACGAAGCTTCTTTCCATAGCCCACCGTCTTCATACCAAACGCCTTGGCGCCCTTGGCCACGCATTTTCCAATATCACCGCAGCCCAACACGGCCAGCGTGAGAGAGGACAAATACCTGTATCCCAAAATGGCATCTTTCGACCCGGCCCAGCTTTTCCCCGATTGATCCTCGGCCGACGCTGCGAAATTGCGTTCGTGTCCAATGATTCTGGCCAGGCACCACTCGGCGATGGGAGGTCCGAAGCATCCCGCAAATCGCGTCAGCGTCCAAGGCAGCGGAAATGTCAGACTCGAATTGAAGATGGGATCTACGCCGGCGTAGGTGCTTTGACACCATCGTAGCGATGGCAGCGCCGATGCGTCGTGTTCCAGGAGGGTTGCCACGACGGCTGGTTCAGATATTAGAATCTTGGCCTGCTTCAGTGCTTCTTTCGTCTCTGCCCGAAGCAACGATGGATCAAAAAACAAAGTGCCTCCATAGCCAGCCAGAGCATCGTCTTCAATCACATGTAGAGGAAGATTTGGATCAGCATCTTGCAGTGATTCGGCAATACCTTCAATTGACGTGAAGATGGTTACAACTTGATTAGCCATGGTGGTAAGCGGTCGACCTCTGGTTGTGAGCATACTAATAATATTTAGTATGATTTTCAGTACAATCCAAATATTATGAATAGTCTCACCTCTCACCTCCCCAGTCTATCTGCGTTGAGCAAACTTTTGGATTCTCGGTCAAGTTCAAACACTACAGATTCCTTTGTTAGATACCTTTTTACTCTCAAAAGTACTATTCATTCCTTCATTAGATACCGTTCTCTGAACAAAATTTGCCATCTCGGTATCCTCTCATCAATCCTGTGGTATCGTATCCTTAATCCACGCTACATCTCAGGTCTCGGTTCCATGTCATCGATAACCGCTGTTGGTTGCTGCAAGTTGCTGCCAAATGCCTGCCACCTGCCCAAAGAGCAGGATTTTCTGGAGGTTATGCGCTTGCTGCTGACAATCCCTCAATAGCCTTTCATCTATTGGACATCTCGTCTTGTTGTGATACGAAGTGGCGGGGAAAAGTGCTGTCGACATTATCTGCCATCGGAACTAGGAACCCTTCACATGCTCATACTGGCAGAGATGATTGAACATGATTCAACGATGGAGATCTCCTCAGGAGCACTCTGTTTTGGAAGTCGCGCTGAAGTTGTAAAGGGCGGCAATGCTGGCATCCAATCCCCATCGTGCCTCAAGTGGGAAGGTACACTATTATCATTTTCACTGTGATTTATGTGCTCACTAGGCTCATTCTTATGTTGTTGTTGGTTTATTACATTTCCGTTGATTTCCATGGTTATAAGGTCCTGGAGCTGGAACTGTTATGTTTCAAAGCTATCACTACAACTTAAAAGCTCTCAATGGCACCTGGAGGATATATCTCCTTGTTCGGCAAGGATTATCGAGCGCTACATCACCACGCGCAGCCTTCGTTTGTCACGAGAGCATCGATGATGTCTACGCAGAAGCCAAACGAATTGTGAATGTGGCAAATGCACCGTGGGAGCGGGACAATCCAGCAAGGCAGAACACAGAGAAGACTCGGGATGGTCGAGTTATGGTGGTCAATCGCTATGATTGGGACGAGGACTACGATGCTGAAGAGGAAGAGGGCATTACGGCCGGGGAACAAAACATGGATGGTGTTGGCCAACGCAATTCAAGGTGGTTGGTTGACTACCAGCAAGCCAAGGATCCGGATGACTGCCGCGAGTGGACGTCTAGTGGTAAAGGCGTGCGTCTGGTAATTTTTGGAGAATACTTGTACGGAAGGTTTGGGTTGACCGAGGATCGGTCTTGCGTGCAATCTTTCTTGATGTTTACTGCCAAGACTGAATTTGCAAAAACAAGTTTTCAGAAAGATAATAGTAGGGCTATCTACATCCCATTGACGGAAGAGCAGCGTCATGCCAAATCCTTAGAAGAGGGTTCTTACTCGGGGTTTGACTGGCTGAGAAGTTCATCTTGTCAAATACCAGATGATCTTGTGGGACCATTCGGCGTTGAGCACTTGATCAGTTTGGAACACATGGAGGACATATTGAAGCAGGTCCAACCCCAGGTGCCAATATTTGAGGCCCAGCTCCAAGGAGAAATGTTGGCGTTGATTAATGAATCCTTGGCAGTTTGGGCGTATTGTCTGGGCTGCCCTGCTGCTGAATCTACAACAAGGAGTGAATTCATCGAAGAATCATTTGCCAACAGGAGTAAACCAAACACTGTTCATTCTTTGCAATTCGAGCACATGGATCGACGCGAGACTATTGTATTATCACAGAGTGCACTGCACAAGATTGTTGAATAAAGATCAAAATTATGGACTTTCTTATCCGTGGATGAAGTATCGTGCGGAATCAGATTTTTCCTTAAGGAAATACTGGAATTGGCTGGCAATAGCGCAAGAGATTGTTACAGAAGAGTGCTGGTGCCATATGATGTGCGGATTGCTATCAATAATGATGAAGAAATGTGCGACGAGTGTTTGAATTACAACAAAGTATTTTGGCCACCGGACATGACAGAAAACAAATAATGACAGTAAACAATTCATTGCAGGGAATACTTTGAATTGCAACAAAGTATTTTGGACGCTCGACATTACAGAAAACAAATGATGACAGTATGCTACTCCTGTGAGGGAGAACATTGGTCGAGTGATTGTGAGTAGCATCGGATTGAGTCAAGTGGTGGACACCACAACATGAGTGGGATGAGTGTTGTTGTGTACCACTCAAGACTCAACCTGCACTGATCACAAACACTGCACGCTGTTCTTTTGAGTGTGAATTGCACTGCTGCATGATCGACTCAGATAGTGTATTCAGTTTGCACTGTCAATCGTGCAGTTTGTAATACAAAAAGCAAGTGGTCGTGTGTCCACCTGTTTGAAACCTCACGCACATCTAACTTGTGACCATGTACAGTGGGTTCGCATTAAAAAGAGTACTGTTGCATTATTGGATTCCATAGTTATAGAATCCTTGTCAAGCGAGCTGTTGGCAAGCAATTAAATCACGATCATATCCTCCCAGTCCATGTTTTTTCACAGTAGTTTCAAAGTGTGCACATCAAATCAAAAAGATCCAAACGAGAAGTAGGCATGGTTCCTGTTTTTCAGATTGCCCATGTTGCTGACTCGGCAATAAATATCTGGCATACCTGGCATACACCAAGCAGCAATCATAACATGTGCAGCGGAGTCCCACAAGTTGTTGTTCCCACTTTCTCAAGTTGGCCAATGGTAATATTGTGATTTGTTCCCCCCCTGTTCCCCTAGACTACAGGCGCCTAGAGAGAAGTCTGCGCACCCCGCTGGCTGCAATTCAAAATCAATTGCAAGACTCTCAATCCATCTTCTTCGCCACGGCCTGCGCCGAATTAACCACGAACCCGCTCACCAACCCCACCGTCACAAAAACACCCCCCACAATCCCCACCAACGAACTCAAAAACACGAACCAATTCTCCCTCGACTCCACGTGGCTCACCGCCAACGGCGTAAAGTCGTACGTGATCAACAGTCCCGGCAGCAGCGTCGACCGCTGCGCCGCGAGCGTTTCCGGCTGGACGATGTGCCGCGACACCGACGCCTGATACGTCTCCTGCGCCGTGTGGAACGTTCGCTTGTACGTCGTGGGGACCAACTTCACGGCGACGTTCGCCAGCGCCACGCCCGACCCGTTGTCCATGACGTGATGCGTGCCCTGCAGCGGATTGTCCCCCGGGGGAAACGGCGCGCCGAAAGTGACGTCGTGGATGTAATGCGTGACGTTGGGCAGTTTGCCGTGGAAGGGATCGGGATCCCCCGCGGAATTGGAGAGGTCGACTCCGAAGGACAGCAGGGAGGTGGCGCGTCGCCACGCGTCGGGGGAGACGGAGAGCGTGATGGTGCCGCCCACGCGGGGCACGCGGAGGGTGCCGACGAGGGTGCACCCCTCGGCTATTTTCTGCTTGATGGCGGAGTCGGACTTCGGGCCGTCCCAGCTTATGGCCGCGGACATGTACTCCTGTCGCGTGGGCTTGCGCTTCGCGAAGGTAAATGGCCTCTTGTGATAATGCTCGAATTTCCCGGAGGATAACGCGTTGCCATCGTGGGAATAATCCAATGCCGTGCAATGCAAATGAGGAAAGGTCACGTGCACCCGTAACGGTATTCGATGCGCCAACAATTTGTTCGGACTGGCATTGTTGAATAAGACGGACGGTACGGAATCGGCGAGGTGCATGGAGTGGCGGGTGTCGACTTGGAGGTAGACGATGATTTGGGAGAGGAGGAGGAGGCCGGCTGAGGCGCTGGCGAGGAGGGTGATGATTCCGCCGGAGAGGGAGCGTTCGCGTATGCCGTCGATGGGTTTGGCGAAGGCGTCGAAGGAGCGTAGGGGCGCCATGGTTTGGGGATGGGTTTGTATTGATTGGTCAGGGCGTTGTTTTATTCATGGAGGCCCCATTCAAGATCGTAGGGCGGATGGGCGGGGCGGGGTGGAGGTGGAGGGTGGGTCGGTTGCTTGGGAGAGATCTGAAGATCTAAAAAGTTATGTGAGGCGGATCTGCAAAAAGCAAGACTAAAGATTACCGATTTGGTATACGGACATCTACGGGGGGCACACCTTGAAATTTTGACCGATATACGGGGCAATACGGGTTCATATATTTTATTGTCACACTGAAATTCCAATATAAAAGGGCCTGATATCGGCCAAAACACGGACCCAAGAGATGCCAAATAGCTTGCAAAAGCCCGCAAAATGCGAAGGCGACAGCAAAGCGGAAATGGTATTTAGCGACTTGGCGATACCAAACAACATATGCCTCGGAAATATATTAATTAAATCCAAGATTCATTTATCAAATAGTTCGAGGCTTACAGCAAAGACACAACCTCAACCCCGCCCATCCATCACACTTCCCTTCTCTCATCTCACTCAATCGTCAGACGGAAGAACGAAGAACAACATGATCATTCACCCTTCACCAAGACCTTCACTGCCTTCAATCAATCACTCCGTCGCATCATTCCTGCCAATAGAACAATAGCAAAAGGACCTCGGCCGACATAATTATCGTAATCAACTGCCACAGCCCGCCCCGCCGCCACCCGAGGCTGCAACTATTATTCATTGCTTTGAATCAGGCACGACCGACGGCGCGTTGTCACGTGGAAGGAACATAAGTAGCGTAGGCACCAGCAGCTAGCTAGCGGGCGACATGAAGAAACGGTCGCTACCCTTTCCTCCTGCAAGCTCGGGAATTTGCTGCTTATTGATGGCAATGCTCGCCCCGAAAAGCGCGTTCGCATACGCTCTCTCGAGGAGCGGCATTATCGGTATCGGCAGACAAAATAATAATGGCTGTTCGCGGGCGGCACGGCGACGTAGCTCGTCGAGACCGTGCCGCGTTTCCATGCTTCCCCAGCAGAAAGACGAAACCGTACCGTCCTCCTCCGTCGGCGGCGCAACCTCCACCGAATCGGCTCCCTTTCCGCTCTACCCCGACATTACCTCCTGGGGTACCAATAGCAACAAAAATGGTCAATCCGCCTATCCGCTGTCATCGCTGGTGGAATCGAAATCGAGAAATAATCATCGGGAATTTCTAGATTCGTTAACGTCTTCTTCTCCCATTACTTCCAAGGGGGTGACGATTCATACGAATAGAGTGGGGCTGAAGAGCAATGGGATATTGGAATCGGACAGCATGGAGGCCTTTTTTAGCAGCCACATGTCCGTGGCGCGGTTCATGTCCACCTCGGCCGTTGCCAAGACGGCGGCGGGCGGCGGCTATCAATCGCCTCTGCCGGGCGAGGAGGATCCGCCGGCGATGATCGCCGTCAGCCCCATCCAAATCGACCTCACCGACGAGGAGAGGGAACTCTTCGACCTGCTGCGCACCGTCACCA
Source organism: Detonula confervacea (assembly GCA_036939415.1). NCBI lineage: Eukaryota > Bacillariophyta > Thalassiosirophyceae > Thalassiosirales > Thalassiosiraceae > Detonula > Detonula confervacea. Next base: position 5,157 of record JALLAS010000311.1, on the reverse strand, counting down.
ACGAAACCGGAATGAAGTCGACGCTCCGCGTGGCGGGGGGATGGGTGCGCGATAAGATACTGGAGTCGAAGGAGTTTAGGAAGGATCGAGCGGCGCACGGCGAACGCGGCGTGCCCGTTAATAATTGTGCCAACGGGGCCATGGAGGAAGACGCATCCGCCGTACACGGAAACGACGCGGCCAACGACGAACCCGCATCGACGAACGACGACGACCCCGACACCTCCCTCTCCGTAACGGTCCCCGTGGACATCGACATCGCCCTCGACGACAAGCTCGGGCGCGAATTCGCCGACGAGCTCAACTCCTGGCTCTCCGCCCACGGACGCGAAACCCATTCCGTCGGCGTGGTCATGAAGAATCCCGAAAAATCCAAGCACCTGGAGACGGCCACCATGCGCGTCAACAACTACTGGATCGACTTCGTGAATTTGCGGGCGGAGGAGTACAGTTCGGATTCGAGGATTCCGGACCTGATGCGGATCGGGACCGCGGAGGAGGATGCTTTGAGGAGGGATTTGACGATCAATAGCTTGTTTTACAATATCAATCGGGGGGTGGTGGAGGACATGACCGGAAGGGGTTTGGACGATTTGAGGAGGGGGATCGTGGCGACGCCGTTGCCTCCGTTGACGACGCTGTTGGACGATCCGCTGAGGGTTTTAAGGTCGGTGCGGTTCGCGGCGAGGTTGAGGTTCGGGATGGCGGATTCGTTGACCAAGGCCGCGGCGAACGAGAGGGTGAAGACGGCGTTGGAGCAGAAGGTTTCGCGGGAGAGGGTGGGTCACGAGATTGATTTGATGTTGAAGAGTCGGGATCCGGTGAGGGCCATGAGGCTGTTGGTGAATCTTGGACTGATTGAGACTGTGTTCCCCATTCCGTTGGAGAAGAAGCTTGCCGTGAATGGAGAGGGGCCTTTTAATGCCGTGTATCACGAGGGACTGGGTCTGCTGGGCACGACTCATGATCATTTATGTGACTGCAAGGCGAATACTCCCATGTGGTGCGAGGCCAAGCGCGCTCACCGAGCAGGAGCTGTCAATGATGCAAGCGAGGAAGAGACTCGTCCTCTCATCGAAGATGAGAATGCCCGGAGGCTGTTGTGGTACGCTGCTTTCCTCAAGCCCTTGCGGGATCGGACAACTTCTCCGGATGAGGACAATCAGAGGAAAAAGAAATCAAGGAAAGCAAACCGATCAGTCATTGTGAAGCTCCTGGTGGATGATATGAAACTACCAGTTCGCGAGGCAGAGTCTGTGGACAAAATAATGAAAGCTGCGAATGAATTCACAAAGCTATGCGCCACAGGAAATGTGATATCCGCGCTGCCCGTCTTCCTCAGTGGTGCTCGCGTCATCAATGTGAATGGCACCACCACATGCGCCATGGATGGTGTAACAATCGACCCTGATACGTGCGATGACCCCATTTGGAAGCATAGCATGGAATTCAGGGAAAAATGCGCTGTCATCCTGATGAGGACAGAGCATTTGTGGAGGGCGGCATTCGTGCTGTCCTTGTCCGAACAACTCATGAGTTGGAAGAACTATCATGAAATCGAAGAAGATACGGGAGATGTGGTGCCAATGGCCCCGGAGGAAGTGGTCAACGACCTCCTTAGAAAATACGATGTATTTGCTGCAGCCATGATGCAGCTTGGCCTCGTTGGTATTTGGAATCAAGAGCCCATGTTGAATGGGGATGAAATCAAGAAGAATATCCTTCCCAACATTCCCGTGGGACCGATATTCCGAGATGTCATGGATGCCCAGACTCAATGGATAATAACACATCCTGGAGGAAGTAGTGAGAAGTTGACCGAGCATCTAAAATCTCTCTTCCCTGATTTTCAGTGATGAATTAGTTTGGATTTGATTCAGCCTTTGGCAAGGTGGCAAGCTACGCTTACCAGAAGCAATGGGATTAGTGTCTGACATTGGGTCTTGATCCGCCCATTTGTAGATCTGTCCTGCTTCATTCCTAATCTTTCCCTCTCTTTGGCACATCTTATGAGCTATTGGGACCTGTAAAAAATAATAATATTATGATGAAATTGACACGAATAGGGTGTGGCATGTATCTGCATGAGAGTTTTGCACCAATGAACCTCTGGTGTTCATTCAATGTTTTGTCGTTGGCTCTGTAAAGCCAGAAAGAAAATTGATCTGACAATGCATATTTTGTGTAACTATTGTCCACCCACAACTTACAATTCAATATCTCCTCCCAGTTCTCAGAGGAGAGGAGATGAGGTGCACATGGCATGCACAGCGGTTGAGTATATTATAGCTGTGCACTGTGGGCAGTAGATTTTTCAATAGGCGGATGATGCCGTCTCTGATTTCGTTGCTCATAGTTGTTTCTGATGTGTGGTTGCAGCGGAAGGCATGGTCTCCAAACCGATCCATTCGTTGGCCGCATGCGCAAATAACCACGTCTTTTTGGGGCCACAGCTCAAGTGTGAGTTTCCGTTTCAGATTGACTTCGAAGTTTTGGTTCTTCTGTCTGTTGGCTGAATCCAGCCTACTCATTTCCAATAGGGATTTGGAAGTGCTTCGCCGGAGTATCTCGTGGGGCTTCTTTTTTGTGAGGTATTGTTTTGTATTTTGTTGGAGATGCTCCACTATACGGGTCGATGCCTCATCTTTGAGGCGCTCCCTGCATAATTTGGATGATGATTTGTGAAGGAAGTGCATCATATTATATCCGATGGACTCATGTACACAGATGGCTGCCATGTTGGGGCATACTTGCTGAACACCGTGAAGGCGCGTTGAGGGGTTGATTGCCAAATCTCAAAAAGGCTTGTGATTGAGGTGGGTAGTGGGATGGGGGCTATAGTATTGCCCACCCAAACTCCTTGGCTGGTGTGTTCAATGCATTGTTTGTGTCCTAGCACTAGAGTAGGTATGGCTATGCATCTAGGGTGTGGGAGGCCCAAGCCTCCTCTGTTAGTAGACATGCTGCTGATGTGGAGTGCATGGGGAGGCAGTGAGCTTCAATTGGTCATTTGGGCCATGAAGTTGCTGTATATTTTTGTGATTGAGTTGGTGGCGAGGCTATCTCAAAGGTGTCAATTGTTTGGAAGCTTGTCGTTTCAGAGAACGTCTGCTGCAAAAAGGTGAGTCATCGTGTGAGACGTGCACGTTTTGAAAAGCTGCAGTTGGGTTTGCGCGTCATCCAGTCCTGTCGGATTTGTTGTCGAGTCGGCTTCCATTTTATCCACCTGAGCAGCAATGAAGTCTTGGCAGAAGCTGCTTTGCGAACCAATTGGGACTCCTAAGACTCCGAGACCATCCTTTCTCTGGCCTTCAAGCTTGGCGGAATAAAGCGTGATTGTGCACTGTAGAGAAGCCCCAGATTAGTGTAGGAGCTGATCTGTCACTCCTTTACCGTGCGTTGAGGTGAGAATTTGAGTCTTTGATGTATTCAGGTTCACGTCTAACTTATTTCCAATCCCGCTGAACATCTGTATGCATTCCTTCACATCTTCCAAGGAGAGGAGGTAGTTGACGTCATCAGCCTATGCCATAATAATGGGAACCCCGTCACTATTATCATTGAGAGAACCACCAAGCCTTTTCCTGTTTGAAGCTTTGGCTCTGAAAAAATGGTCAACCTGTTCTAGGACGACACCTAGTACCATTGCAGTGAAGACTGGGGACATGGGACATCATTGGGCGAAGCCCTCACAGACTGGGATGTAAGTCCAGTTACCACTCGCCATCTTTACTCCTGTTCTGCCGTCTTCCTCGTAAAGTAGGTCTGCAAAGGCATCTAATCTGGATATCTTTGGCTGATGATTTCTTGAAGTTTCTAGTGTGGTATCTCATTAAACATATTGTGAATGTCCAATGATACCAAAGCTCTTGTATAGGTAGTTGGTGCCTGGCTTCTTTTTTGTGAATTAATTTGTCTACTCCCAGCCAAATGGTGTGAGCGATAACATTGACACCAATGGCATAATTGAACGGAAGAAGATGCTCTGCAAATTGTGACCGATAGGTCATTAGGACCAAGACCGCGGTGATACGGCAGATGGTGGCAGGTACACCTGATGGTATCAGTTTGGAAAGGTCTTCTGGGTCCTTCTACAAGGCAACTAGCACCTAGGTAGGTAGTGCAGAGAATGTGCCCAATCTTGCTAGAAACTTCTGTGCTTACAATGGATGTGAAAAAACTGGCCAGTGTTTTGTGTCTGTTGTTGGATTGGGTTGCTTTCTTCTTCCCTGTGTTCTTGGATCGCGCTACCTTGATGAAAAGATCCAAAGAGTCCACGTTCTGTCCCCCTGCTTTGCCTTTATTTAGACTGTTTAAACCCCGAATAATCATTCCGGGTTGAAATGTAGACCTTCTTCCTTCTTAATGTAGTGCCTCTAGTTACTCTTCCTTGTTTATGAGTAGGTAGCTGTTGGTTTTTTGGGTGTAGCTTTTGGAGGGTGCTGATATTGCCATTGCCTTTCTCTCCATCTGCAATTTTGGCTACTGGCAAGTTTTTGACAAGTTGTGCAATTGCTGATTTGAAGCTGTCGTTGTTTGCTGCCAATTGAGCCGATTTTTGGATTTTTGGTGGCTCCTTCTTGAAGTTTACCTGGGATTTGCTGGTAACTGTTTGACTTTCCTGATAAAGTTTCCATATTTGACCCGAGCGGAAAAGCCTCATCCTTCTGCATATTTCAGAGTGGAAGATGGAATCTTTCAGGTCTTTGGCTTTTTTGTTGGGGGAAATCAGTAGCTGTTCCAATGGGATGATCAGGAGCCAACACATGGTTGGGCCAAAGTAGGACATTTTGTCTATTTTTCTAGCAGATGGAGAGTTGTTTGCTTTGTTTATTGCTCTGATAGTGTCGAGTGCTAATGAACGCACAATTCCCTCAGTTCTTTCCTGTGTTTTTGTGATGAGTGACCGACGGAAGGATGGTTCTGACGGATCCAAGTTTTGCAAAAAGGCAAGGCCATCTTCCCAGTGATTATTTGTGATGTGTTGGTGGTGGTGAGTATGTCGATTGTAGGCCGATAAATCAAATTAATTTATTTATTAGCGTATGGATGTTATCCGCACAAAATTAGCTGTGGTAACACAGTGACTGAACGCTGGGTGAGCGTTTCGATGCAATTCTCGTCAAGCAGTTTTATGTTGTTGCTGTTGCCTCTGCT
>JALLAS010000310.1:0-14644 GCA_036939415.1 Detonula confervacea | reverse complement strand
AGCACCAGCACCAGCACCAGCACCAGCACCAGCACCAGCACCAGCACCAGCACCACCAGGCACAATCATAATAACCACTGGTGTCACTGTTTGGAAGTGTTGGAAACCTCAAAGATATCAAGCTATTTGAACAAGGCAAAAATAACGGCTGCTTTGGGCGGAGGCTAATGGCAAAGATTATCTACTCAGACGTAGGCAAGGAATGGCCAGCGGTGACTGAGACTACAGCTTCTGAGTTGGGCAGAGAGAGTAGATGATCAACAATTGGAGATGATGACTGCTCTGGCAAAAAAAATAGCTGCCTGTCTATGGGGGAGGCGATGGTTGGCAAAAAACAACAGCTCGGTCTGGCAACTTCAATGGCTGCTTAACAATGGTGGAGCGGATGAGGGAGTTGATTGTGGGAAAGGCTGTTGTCGCACATAGATGATGGCTGTGGCACAGGACAAGGAGAGAATGGAACGGGATTATTGTGGTATGATGGAAAATGTGGAGGCACTGGCTTAGGGAATGGTGACGATAGGATTTGTGGTGGATGGCAACTATGAGTGGTAGTAGAGTGAGGGTGACTGGACTTGTAATACATGCTAATAAAGGGAAATACACGCTGATTCCCTGCCCTCCGCGCAACCAGCTTTGCCTATATCATTTGTTGCAGATGTTAGTGAAAGGTACAACTTCATCCTGTGACAAATAAATTGTTTCAAACCTTACCAAATCATCTACCTGAAACTTCTCTTGTTCCTGTAAATACCCTGCCCTCTTGCTGCAGTCAGTATTGATCACAGCGCCGGTACACAAAACTTCTGTCATAAGCCATCCACAGAGTTGAGTAAAAATGCTGCCTTTAAAGTAGTTTTGCGCATAGTGCTTGCTGTAAGTGATTATATTCTTCACAGGCGGGGACATTATTCGTCACATCCCACATAACTGGTCTAATCTCTCTGTACTTTGCGTCCCATATCTTGCTATTTCTAAGCTTCTTATCCTCCTTGTACGATGGATAATTGGGCCAACTGTTCCTGGCATGGCATTCGATATCATACTTCAGTCTAAAGGCCTTTCGAATGTATATTGGAGTTGGACCATAAGTCTTGTATACATCGATCATCCTCGTCAATGTACGCCCCCACTTGTACTCAAAATGCATGAACCACTCTTCAAACTAAGTGAGGACAGTTCTTCACTCCATCATAACATTAACATCCCCATTAGAAACAACAAAAACACACATCAACAAATGCTGCATAGTTGGAAATCTAGTTTGGTGTTTGACCTCTTCATCAGGAATTGATGGTGATACTAGTGGAGGATCCTTCCAATTGTCATGACGTTCCTTCTATTCTTGGTCATGGTTTCCCTCCTTCTTTGGAGGTACATGGCGTATGCTGGTGAAAAATTGTTTCTTGGGAGAGCCAATAGCAGGGAGGTATTGGTGTACATCTAGGCTAACAGCACGCTTCAGAGATGGATTGATGGGCACATGGGTCATCCTCGAATTTTGCTCCCAATCTTGGACGCGCCCCAGCTTCTCTTGCAGAAGTTCATCTCTCAGGTACTCGTATTCAGCCTGAGCAATCATGGCTAATTCTTGTGCATGTGCTAGCTTTTCTTGTGGAGTACTTGGTTTTACAGTGGCGAGTTGGTATTTTGTTTCCTCAAATGAGAAATCAGGAGACAAAGAACAGTCATTTATTGTTTCACTCATCTCTGTGACGCGTCGAATAAGCTCACGATCACACCCAAGACCCAATGAGCTGGTGGACTCCCGTATACTTGAATTTCACCCACACGCTTCTGGAACGATCAATTTGAATGCAAAAGACTCAGCTTTGTTTTCATTGTCGTCAGTGGTGGCGTTGGACTTTTTATCATCGTCAAATTTGACCGTTATTCGCCCGTTATTCGCCCTGCTATCCATCTAGATGGAGAAGCTCGGCACTCCATGGATCAAGAGCTGCAACTTACTTGATGAGCCAAATTTTAGCAATTAGTGATAATAATTTAGCGACTCAGTCCTGAGTTTGGCGATCAGTCGGCGATATTCGGATATTTTTTAGGACACTTTGAGGACACTTTGAGGACACTTTGAGGACACTTTGAGGACACTTGAGGAAACTTGAGGACACTTGAGGACACTTGAGGACAGTTGCTGTTTAAATATTAGTAGTTTGAGGACACTTTGAGGACACTTGCGGACACTTGAGGACACTTTACAAGTATCCTCAAAGTGTCCTCGAGTGTCCTCAAAATTCTGATCGCCAGTGATCGCCAATGTTTGGAGAAAGTATCGCCAAAATTAATTTATTATCGCTAAATCATCGCTCATCAAGTATGTTGCTGGACTTATTGGAGGGTTCATGTTGACCACAACAATGGAGTGTATTATTGTTGGTGTTTGGTGTTTATTATTATTTGCTGTTTTACCAAGCATATTAATCATATTTATAAATTGTAATTGAGATCACTAGTAGCACCGGACAAAATGGCCAAGTGGTAAAGGCGGTCTACTAGAAATTGACTAGCGTAATGTCGCGTATGTTCGAATCGTGCTAGTGTCGCAGGAAATTTTTGTTTTGCCCTATTTGAACGTGCGTCAGCATAACATCTTACAGAGCTTAGGGAGGATGCTCCAGTATTGTCCATCGTTGCTTGAGGTTGGAGGACTGTAAGGCTGACATGGGATAGATAGCTTGGGTGCCTGTTGAGCTGACTACATGCCTGGGATGAATCTACATGAAGCCTTCAGCATTGGGCTACCTATCGGGTTGTGGGTTGGGCAGCTCTACTTGCTTGATAGGAAAGTGAAAGTCTTGATGCTTGAGTGATGGGATCTGGATGGAGCCTTGCACCTTTTGATTTGGTCAGAGACGTGGATTGCCAACTGAATGAAGCCGCGGACGAGCGTTGGGCTGGTGAATCGCTGGAGGGCTGATCCCAATGTATTGGATACTTGATCGATGAAGTGGCTGGATGCTTTTGTGTTGAGTTGGCTTGATGCTTGGACGGTGGTTTTGCTTGAGGACTGTGGACCGGAGTCTTACATGATGAGCTGACAGCTGTCATGGGTCGATTGATCGCAGAGAATGCTTCGCCATAGGGCTGGGCGGCTTGAGTATTGGGCAGCTTGGAGGTATTATGTGTGCTGGGCATGCTGGAGTGTTGAGCCACGGGATGGCCAGAGGCCTATGTGTTCGAATGACTGGATGCTTGAGGGACGGGTAGGTACAGCCTGGAAGTTTGGTGGTGAGTTGCATGTGGGATATTTTTGGCTGTGTGATGCTTTGAAGCCCTTAGGCTGAGGTGGTTCGAGGCGTAGTTTGCCAGCTGATTGAAGGCTTGCGCATTTGGTCAGCGAGTAGAGTAAGTGGAGTACGTGTCAAGCCCATTGGAGGCTTGAGCGTAGAAGTGTATGGGGACTTGAATGCTGACATGAAATGTATTGGATGCTTGGGTGTTGAAGTGGTCAGAGGCTTCATAGTGGCTCAAGACTTGGACGATGTCTTGGCTGCAGTATTTGGCCATGATGTTGCTAGAGCCGCACAAGTTAGGCTGATTGAAAGCTTGGGATGCTAGCCACTTATCCAGCTGCAGGTAGGCTCAGGACTGGGTTAAGAATTTGCTTGGAAGGAGCAATGAATTGATCAGGGTGGTTCATTCAGCGAATAAATGATGGCCACGACAAGGCGCACCCTTCAATTACATACATGAGACAGCATTACCTTTGTTTACTTGACACGGGAGATACATTGCGGTACGAGGTATTACCAGAACGACTAGGCAGGGCAGGCAAGTCATGACATATTTATAAATATTCACTGATCCAAGGAGTTGTGCGTGACCCCTGCCCAACAATATCAGACTTCTCATTACCTTGTGCTTTCTTGACCAGCTTGTGATTAAATGGCCCGTCGAAGACTTCTGTACTATTATGACTCAGTTTACATTTTTCATCATTTATTTTCACTTATCTTTTCAAGGTATAATTAGTTATACCTTTTTCTCAACACGGAAATGCATTACAAGCACCAGGAAGGCAAGATATCAGAAAATCTATTCGCCCATCCAAGAAGTCGTTCTGAATCCGGCTCCGGCATAATCAGTATTCTCCACACCCAACTCCTCCTCAATCCTCAACAACTGGTTGTACTTGGCCAACCTCTCTGAACGGCAAGGTGCGCCAGTCTTGATCTGTCCGGTGCAAAGTCCGACGGCAAGATCAGCAATGTATGTATCCTCGGTCTCTCCAGATCGATGAGAAGTCATGACTCCCCATCCAGCCTGCTTCGACTTCTTCACGGCATCAATCGATTCAGAAATGGTTCCTATTTGGTTCACCTTGAGCAATAGGCAGGTGCATGACTTCTCGGTGATGGCGCGATCGATCTTTTCGATGTTGGTGACGGTCAAATCGTCTCCAACGACTTGGAAGGCCTTGCCATTCTTTTCAGTGAACTTCGACCAATTTTCCCAGTCGTCCTCGTCGAAGGGATCCTCGATGGTGACAATGGGGTAATCAGCAGCCAGGCTCTGGTAGAGATCACCAAGCTCAGTTCCTGAGATGATGTTGCCGTCGTACTTGAAATCAAGATCATATTCGTCCTTGTCCTTGACACGGAACTCTGAGGCAGCGACATCAAGGCCGATGGTGCACTTGTCCTCGTATCCGGCCTGCTTTAGGGCTTCCATGATGAGCTCGCATCCCTCGCGGTTATCACAGGGGGGAGCGAATCCACCCTCATCTCCGATCAAGGTGGCATCACCTCCGAACTTGGCCTTGATGATCTTTCCAAGGGTGTGGTATACCTCGCAGCCAATTTGCATGGCCTCGGTGAAGCTGGTGGCACCAGTGGGGATGACGAAGTACTCCTGGAAGGCGAGCTTGTTACCGGCGTGGCTGCCTCCGTTGATCACATTGAAGCAGGGTACGGGCATGGTGAACCTTTCTTGGTTGTTGCCGGCAAGCTTGGCGTAGTGTGCGTACAAGGGGAGGTTGTTGGCAGCGGCTCCGGCCTTGGAGCAAGCTAGGGAGATTCCCAAAATGGCATTGGCACCCAAGCTGCTCTTGTTGGGGGTTCCGTCGATCTCAATCATCTTGTCATCCACGGCACGCTGATCGGCGGGGTCCATGCCAATTACGGCAGGTCCGAGAATGTCATTAACATTCTTGACAGCCTGGAGGACTCCTTTGCCAAGGTAACGGTCACCGCCATCACGGAGTTCGTATGCCTCGTAGGCACCAGTGGAGGCACCAGAGGGGACGGAGGCTACGAATTTTCCTCCATCGGTGCAGAGCTCAACCTGATGTTACGGGTTGTGGTTAAATAGAGGGTATCATCAAAAGGTGTGTTCGTATAGAATAAAAACAGACATGAAGTGAGTGATAAATTTCTTCAAACAGCTTCAAACTCATTTTCGCTCCATCTTCAATTGTCAGTCACTGCAGTGCAGCTTGCCAATAATGATGTGTGGATATCCCATACACTTCTGGTCTTACGTACCTCAACAGTGGGATTACCACGAGAATCCAAAATCTCACGAGCCTTGACGGCGGAAATCTTCGCCATGTCCAATTGGGTATGGATGCGGGCGCTGTTGCTGGAGGTGGTGAAACCGGAAGTTTGTCCTGATATTGCATTGTGATGATGTAGTCAATAGGTAATGATTGATGCACATTCAGCCACGATGTTGTTGCATTCAAGTTGGATCGGAGAAAGTGATTAAGAGGAACAGAGATTATTTCGTTAGCATTAAATACATGCGAACGGCGCGTAGGTAAGAATATAATCCCGCCGTCCATTCAGTGGAAACATAAGTATTTTCATCTTCATATATACAGAATCTTCCAGGCCATCGGAGTTTAATTAAAACATTGTTTGCACCCATGGAGCATGTGATTATATCCGATCGAGCAAAGGGTTTTTATCGTCATGTGGCTTGGGAAAAATGTATATCTTGGGATGCGTTAAAAAGATGTGGCTCGAATGAATGATCGAGTCTATCCGGTGTTGTGTTCGCGGCTATGCATTGCTTGCTTATTCAAACAGTCGTATCTTTTCCGCTTATCGAAACGGAGATATGATGAACAGCGCGGGCCACGAAAGTAATAGAAATCGGTATTGTTACCGGGAACCATACTGGCACGGTGCGCAGCTTCGCGCCTACACATTTAGCAATTGCATGCGCATGCATACGTCACACATCACGTGCCAGCCGTATCGCCTCTTTTGTCCGGGTACAAGCGCAAGAGCACAAGGGCACAAGGGCAAGAGCACAAGAACAAGGGCGCCTAATAGCATTGATCTGCATTGATGAACCAGTTACTTGGAAACTTACCAAGTGCAGAAGCAAGGAGGAAGGCGCCGAAGTTGAATTTAGCCATTTCGAGATAGTGTGTTGGAAGATAATGTTGAAGAATGAGCAGTGCACAAACAGATCAAAAACAGATCGAAAAGACATTCGTCGGTGTCGGAGAGAGCCAGAGAAAAGGGTTCTGTTCGCTTTGTTGTATGTTTGTATTGGGTGGTGGAGATGTCAACTCAAAGATCGCGCGCATTGTCAGATCACATCACAGTATCTTTTCCAAGATCGTATTAATTCCTACGCTAAGGTACCGAGAGGATCTTTGATCGTCTTGTGCCACGTGAAAGATTCTCATCCATCGCAAATCTAATCGGAGATGTATGAGAGAGTCAGTTGATGGCCGCACGCCGCCCGCAGTTGCACTGCTTGAGTTTTGTGACGATGGCGGCACTTTGCATCATGTCTCCATGAATTTGCAACAGCTTGCAATAGCTTGCAATACCATACAACTCTTCATCCTACCTAAAGACTTACTTGTGGCAATAACATTTGTTATTCTTCTCCTTGCTTTGCCCAGAAGCCTTGTCATACAAATCACAAGTTTGCATCCATTCTCTCGCTGCCGCCATCTGCCACGAGTAACAGAAATAAAGTAGAAAGTGTATCGGATCGAGCCATCAAAGCATTCCATATATCCTCATTTTTCATTCGAAACCAATACAGACATCATGATGCATCCAACAACCCTCCTCGTCTTCCTGGCAACAGTAGGCGCCACCGCCGGCTTCACCACCGCTCCCCTATCAGCGACAAAGCACCAGCTCCGATCCGCATCACCCGCTCGCACCGCCTCCGCCACGGAACTCTTCTCCCACAAAATCGTCCTGGTCCGTCACGGAGAGTCCGAATGGAACGACATGAACATCTTCACCGGATGGGCCGATGCTTCCTTGAACGAAAAGGGATTGAAGGAGGCAGCCCAGGGAGGACAATATTTGAAGGAGGCCGGTTTTACGTTCGACGTTGCGTATACTTCGGTGTTGAAGAGGGCCATTAAGACTTTGTGGATTATTTTGGAGGAGTTGGATTTGATGTACCTTCCCATTGTAAGTAGTGATGATGAGAAGGAAAGCAAGTCTTTTTGTTCGTTGTTTGATAGGCCAATTTGATAGGGATCGGACATCTCCCATGTAATGGACACTATACCATCATCATTTGAGGTGTCAGTGAATGTCTGGCACCTGCATCTATCGGTTGCTGATCGTTGGTTGAATAATATTCTCCACAATTTTGCACGTGTTGTAGCACTTTGTGACAGTCTACCAATACCAAGTGTACACATCACGTCGGACACAACAACATATCGAACTCACTTTATTCAATCTTTACCCCAACTACAACATCATAACATAACAGATCAACACATGGCGCCTCAACGAACGTCACTACGGAGGACTCCAAGGCCTAAACAAACAAGAAACCGTCGACAAACACGGCAAGGACCAGGTATTAATCTGGCGTCGTTCCTACGACATTCCCCCGCCCGAATGCGACGAATCCTCCGAATACTACCCCGGAAACGACCCGAGGTATGCCAACGTCGATAAGGCCGACCTGCCGAAGACGGAAAGTTTAAAGTTGACGGGAGAACGCTTCATGCCCATGTGGGAGGGGGAGATTGCGCCGGCCATTAAGTCGGGGAAGAAGGTATTGATTGCCGCTCACGGTAACACTTTGCGTGCGTTGGTGAAGCATTTGGATAATATTTCGGAGGATGAAATTACCGGATTGAATATTCCTACCGGAGTTCCGTTGGTGTACGAGTTGGATGATGATTTGAATGTTATTCCGCATCCGGATGCGATTGCTCCTTTGCAGGGATTGTATTTGGGGGATTTGGCGGATGTTAGGGCTAGGATTGAGGGCGTTGCAAATCAAACGAAGTAAATACATGAAGTGTACCCGCTTCAATATGGCTTGGTTGTATTGTCAATGTTATGTGGGGTTGCATAATATGAAATAATCTTCGAGCTTTGTAATATCTTGCCTTTTCTGGTTCATCAATCTCTGGCTGAAACTATGGTTTTGAGAAAGTGAAGCGATCAAGGAGGGTCACTTTCTGTATCAATATAAGCTCTAAGGTAGTATGGATTACTTGTATTACCAATCGAGCAAGACCTAGTTTGATGATGTAGGTTTGTGGTTGATGACCAAACTGCCCTGACGACCTGTTGTCATACACATTTGAATTCATCTAAAAACGACCTCATGTAATGGAGTATGCTACATTTCCCATGTAGGATTCTTTCCCAGTCATGATCACTGTTCTTTTCTTCGATCAGAAGGGTGGGTCCATGGTTGACTCTTATCTTGACTCTTGAGAGGTACATTTATCTAGTAGCTCAAACCGTTTGTTTTCACAACATCAAGACAGAATCATACATAAAACACAGAGATAAATCAAACTCATTTCCAAGAGGCTACTAGACTTATTTTCAATGAGTGACACCAAGGAAGAGCCAAATTGTGTATGCACTGTCCCGGCAACTGTGCCGCTAGATGAAGAATCTCCATCCAAAAAAGAGTTGAAAGATGCCGAGAAAAGAGTGCATCAAGTAGATTGGAAAAAAGTACACACTGAATTCAATAAAGGAATGGAGGGTATTGATTGGGCGCAGGTTCACAAGAATGTCCAAGAAGGGGCCTGGAACGAAGTCCACCGTCAATTCAGGGATGCGACGGAGGGCGTTGATTGGCAGGGTGTATTCAATGATGCCGATGAAGGTCAAGAAGGAAAGAANAGGTAGAAAAGAAGAATGGAATTCAAGATGCCATTTGGATTAGAAAGATGAAATCATTGTCAGTGTATAGGAATGCATATGATATTGTTCTGCGGAATGGTATGGTATAAGCTCTACAGAAGCACTATTTCTATATTATCCTTTAGAGCTCCAGTATGTATGAATACATAGATTACAAAAAAATGTTGACATCTTGCCTGGGGCTGCAATCTAATCTTCCTATGCATTCAATTCCAAGATAAAAAGTTAAGGATTACCTTTTGTATACCAATCGAGCAAGACCTGGCCTGGTGATCAATCGATCAGTCAAGGTAGATTTGTGATAAACTGTCCAGGATACCTGTTGCAAGAATTCTTTCCCAGCCATGATCACTGTTCTCTTCGTCGATCGGAAGGGTGGGTGCTCTTACCTGACTCTTATGTTTGAGTCTTGAGAGGTTTGTACATTTCTACCTAGTATCCCACCATCAGTATGTAGCAACAGCTCAAAGCATAATTTGTTTTCATAACTGCAAGCAGATAGAAGCATACACAGTAACAAGAGGTAAATCAAACTGATTCAAGAGGCCACCATTATTCTATTTGTAATGAGTGACACCAATAAAGATCCACCTGGTGTATACAACACTGTCCCGGTGACTGCGTCGCCAGCCGAAACACCTTCATCCAAAGACACAGCCCCAACATTCGGAATCGAAGTGAGTCCCACCAAGGTGTACGATGAGAAGACGAAAAAGCAACACGATGCTACTGGCATCAAGATAAGTCCTGCATTATTCCTAAGGGATCTCAAGAGCACAATGAAAAAGTCCATAAGGTCCATGCGAGGGCAGGCAAAAGTAGCTTCTGACCGGGATGGGCAGCCTGGGCAGCCACCTGAAGACGAGCACAAGAGTGCCAAGAGGACCGATGAAGCAGCAACGTCAACAGAAGAAGAAACGGATGGGGTCAACTGGAAAGAAGTGCATGATGAACTAAACCAAGGGTTGAAGGAAGTCGATAAGATATTGAAAGAAGTCAATTGGAAGGAAGTACATGATGGATTGGACAAAGACTTGAAAGAGGCCGAGAAAACATTTCAAGAAGTGAAAGTAGATTTGAAGGAAGTGCAAAACGAGTTCAAGAAAGGAATGGAGGAGGTTGATTGGACACAAGTTCACAAGAGTATCCAAGAAGGAGCATGGAATGAAGTCCACCGTCAATTCAGCGAAGCAACAAAGGGCGTTGACTGGAAGGGTGTATTCAATGATGCCGATGAAGGTCAAGAAGGAAAGAAGAATGACGTTCAAGATGCCATACCTGAGGCTTCCGATTTGGGCAAGGATACGACTGGCAAAGTCGCAGATGAAACTGGCTGAGCTTGAGCTGCCAAAACATCTGAAGATGCTTTTCCAGGCATAGATAGAACAATTACTTGATCAGTTTCGAGCCGGTTGGAAAAATGAACTCCTTGTTAGTATAGGAAATCTGCTTTACTCATGATTATTTGGAGCCTAGCAGTGCGGAAATGGGTCTCTATGGTATCCATGTTTAGGGTCTTCCTTCAAAGTAAAACATTAGGTTGACATAAAATTGATGGTTGAGATTATCCATCTAGATCTGTATCAATCACATCATCACAGCAAATCCTGTGGGCATGCTGTCGGGTGGTTCAAATGGCCAAATGCCAAAACATTCCACTCTTTGCTTTTCACATCTCATTTCAATGCCTTCTCCGCCTCATCTAATCATGTTGCGCCAATTGATGTGCATTCCTCCAATGTTCAATGGTCTCGCCATCTTCGTAGAGTCAACTGACAACTTTCTACTGTTCTAATCATGTTATTTATCACAAGTGAAAGTCAAACATGAGAACAAGGATGAGAATTAGGCATTTTCTAGGAGTAAATGCATTCGTGCCAAATTGGCTATGAATAAGGATTAACCATTTATATGTTTCTTCTTCCAAAGTATTTATCTACAGGAATACTCCCTCAACGATCTTAAAAGCTTCGTGCTTTTTCCAACACACCAGCAAGACTTCCCAATCCTGACACAGTGGATTGTGCAGATTCCTTCTTTCCTCCTCCCTTGCCGCCAGTACCCTCTGTGGCAGTCGCAACCCAAGCCTTGCAATCCACGGCACCCTTCAATCCCTTGGGAGCAAAGGCCACCACCATGTATCGATCCGCGGCCTCATCAGCGCTGACCATGAGGAGGGCCTTGTCCTTGAACTTTTTGCCATAGGCGGTAGTGACAGCCTTGGCAACCTTTCCGTCCACTCCGAAGTCGCAGCGTATGACAACCTTGTTTCCCTCAGTAGCATTAGCAGCTTCCAGCACCACGTCACAAACCTTGGCAGTTTGTGCGGCAGCATTCTTCTTCTTCCAAGCAATCACTTGCTTGCTGAATGTGCCCAGCGTTTCTCGCAGTTGAATCTTCTTCGCAGCAGAGATTGAAAGCCCCTGGAGCTCCACCGACAGGAGCTTCACTTGTGCGTCAAGTTCAAGGCCCTCAAGAGTCTTGCCAGCATCAGTGACCTTGGCCTCAAAGACGTCGGCAGCCTTGGTGGCCTCTGCGGCGTCAGACATGGTAACCGCAGTGATTCGGCGCACACCCTTGGCAATACCCTCCTCGCTGAGTAGCACAAATCCTTGAGCCTCAGACGTATTCTTCAAGTGTGTGCCACCGCAGAATTCAATGCTGTATGAGTTCCACTGAGCATCCTGTGGATTGGTCAATATCTCCGTGATGGGTGTGGGCGCAATAGCAACAACTCGCACAGGATCGGGATATACCTCTCCGAACACAGCACGAAGGCTGGATATTTGCTGAGCACCCTCGAGCGGAGTAACAAGGGTGTCCACAGCATAGGATGCATTGATTTGATCAATGCAAGTCTGTTCCACAGCAGCAAGCTGATCGGCGCTCAGGGGTCCAGACCACGAAAAGTCAAATCGGAGCTTCTTATCGTCGACCAACGAACCCTTTTGATCTACAGCAGCACCAGCCTGAACCTCGGAGGCTTTGGTAATAAGTGCATCTCGCAGGGCGTAATTGAGGACATGTGTCATGGTGTGGTTGGCAGCGATGGGGGCGCGGCGTATGTAGTCGACACAGCATGTGGCATTTTCACCCACTGATGCAGAACCCTCAGTGACCTCACCAACATGCATGACAAAGCTACCGTAGATTTGGGTATTAATGATTTTGATGGTGGCACCAGAAGCAGTTTTGATGGATCCAGTGTCGAAGATTTGCCCTCCAGATTCTCCATAGAAGTTGGTCTTGTCGAGGATAATGCCAATGGCTCCACTCTCCTGGGAGATGCTGTCAACGAATCCAATTCCATCGTCGGTTGTTCCACGCCCAGTAAATAGGGCCTTCACTGTGCAGCCTTCCAAATCCTCATTCCACACGTACTTGGGAGCATCATCAGTAGCTTCCACACCTTTGTTCACCAAGTGAGAAGTCTGCTCAGCCACAAGGCGCATGTCCTTCCCATCTTTGCCCTTCATTTTCTACTCCTGGACCTTTTTATTAATTGCTTTATCCGCCTCCATCTTGGCATCAAACCCGGCCACATCCAATTTCAACCCTCGTTCCTCGCACATGAGCTCGGTCAAATCAACAGGGAATCCCATGGAGCCATACAAAAAGTACGCATCTTCACCCGAAAAAACCTTATCATCTCCCACGGCATCACAACGCTTGTTGAACTCCACAATTCCCTTATCAATAGTCCTAGAAAACGATTCCTCTTCCTGGCGAATGATGTCCGTCAAATAATCCTCCTTCTCCCTTATTTCAGGGTAGGTGTCTCCCATAAGCTCCACCAAAGTCCTGACCAACTTGGAGAAAAAGCCAAGCTCAGCACCCAAATTCTGCCTTCCATACCTCACAGCACGCCTCAGCACACGTGTCAAAACATATCCCCTGCCCTTAGCACCGGGCACAGCACCATCGGCAATGGCAAAGGTCAAAGTCCTAACATGATCCGCCACGACTCTGTAGGCCATATCAATATACTCCGGATCCTCCTCTTCAATCTTGCCAGCGTAAGGCCTGGCACCAGTAATCTTCTGAATCTCTTCGAAGAGGGGAATAAAAATATCCGTATCATAGTTAGAGTCCACTCCCTGCAAAATGGAAGTGAGGCGTTCGAATCCCATGCCGGTATCGACGTGCTGCGCGGGCAAATTACGCAAAGAGCCATCGGCCTCGCGATTGAACTGGATGAAAACGTTGTTCCAAATTTCAATGACATCGGGGAGATCGGCATTTACCCTTTCAGCGGCATCACGGTTTCCGATGCGATCGTAATGGATTTCCTATTATTGAAAAAAGATACCATAATATCATGTGATGTGAGCAACAAATATATATTTTATGTATGTGAACAAGAGTATTTTGTGATATGGACCAATAAGCAAATCTCACCGTACAAGGACCACAAGGTCCAGTAGCCCCCATCTCCCAAAAGTTATCCGCGGCATCAAAAGGAAGCACCCTCTCCGCAGGCAAAAACTTCAACCAAATCTCCTTCGCCTCATCATCGCACGGGGTGTTTTCGTCTCCCCCAAAGTACGTGGCGTACAACCGATCGGGATCAAGGCCAAACTCCTCCGTCAAACACTTCCACGCCATCTCGATGGCCTCTTCCTTGAAGTAATCCCCGAAGGACCAATTTCCAAGCATTTCGAAGAAGGTGTGATGGTACACGTCCTTGCCGACATCATCCAAATCGTTATGCTTGCCTCCGGCGCGGATGCACTTTTGAGAATTGGTAGCGCGTTTCAATGACGCCATGGGCAGAGTCGGGTCGACCGTTCCCAAAAAGAGGGGTTTGTACTGGTTCATACCGGCGTTGGCGAAGAGCAGCGTGGGATCATCGTGGGGAACGCACGGGCTGGATTTCCAGAACTTGTGGCCGTGACGTTCGAAGTATTGGATGAAGGTCGCGCGGACCTTGTCCATGGGCCATGTTGGATGGGTGTTGAATTTCTTCTTCTCTTCCGACATGTTTGATTGTTGGTTGGTGCAGTTGTTGGTTACAGTTTCTGCTCCGTAGCTGGAAAATAATTATTGTGAATAAGTTGGTGCTCTAGCGGCGTCCTTTGTCCTTGTGATTGCGTGCTTGATGCTTCGGCTTTAGTTCTCTACAAAAGAAGAAAATGGACGGCCATGGTCGGTGTGGTTGGAGTTGAAGTGCAAAAGACGTCATTCGAAAAATTCACATGCAGATGCAAGTCTCATGATCAAAAGCTAGGGACTCCCAAATAAAGGAGACGTGCTTCACGTGGAGCCACGACTGCAATTTCCGGCTCGAGGCCAGACGACCGACCTCTCAACCTCCTCTTTTCAAGCCAAGAAGGGTCACCTCGCTCATTCAGGGTCACCTCAATCAGGGTCACCTCCTCCAGTGCCGACCTGCCAAAAGTAGCCCTAATTCGTCAAAAGTCCCAGTCATTGCGTATAGACATCATGAACTAATTGGTGGTATTTTAGCTTGAAAATGATTGAATATTACATGACTTCCGTATGTGATATGTGATTGCCAT
>JALLAS010000309.1:2737-14849 GCA_036939415.1 Detonula confervacea | reverse complement strand
ACACACACACACACACACACACACACACACAATGGAAGAGGCAGTGGAAGAAACAAGGAGTAGAATTAAGCTGTTACTGTTGCTTGCAACGACAGGCTGGTAGAGAGTGGAAATTGCACAGAAAATATGTACTATAAATAATAACAAAAATTAAATAAAAAGAGCGATTTAATATTAACACCGAAATCATACAAAGCCTTTAGGAACATATTTTTGCCAATTTACTCAATCGTACACGCTAAAAAAATCATAACAATAGAGTTAGACATAGGAAATATTACAGCTCGACTCGATGAACGGTCAAGTCCAAAAACAACTATTACCTCGCGACCCCCTATGAAACCAAAGACTGCAAGACCCACAACCTAATCCCCATGACGATGGGCCCATGGTCGACATAAAATTGTACCAATTTTCTCATGAATGACCCATGAATGACCAGCATCAGTAGCGACCAGTTGTTTTTCACACTGTTGCTGTTATAATTGTTACAAAGACGGAGTAACAGGAATGCTGTTCGTAGATGATTTAGCAAAAGTATGTCACATAGATGATGATAATAGATGATCTAACATTTTCACTTTCTGCACCACCAGCATGGCATGGATCTGCATGGATGTATGGCCCAAGCAAGAGCAACAATGTTGCTTGTGCGTGGGGAATTGGATGATTGGCTATGTACCATACCTATGGTAATTGGTGGGTGGATATGATAATCCTTTTTGCGGGTGGAGTCTAATAAAATGAACAACAACCGTTTCTTGCGATTGAGATGGTCTTGTTCTTGTTATCGGTTTTCGTAGGGCCATTTTAGATCTAATTAGGACTGCAAATGACGTCAATCACGTATGACTCGCGTGATTGACGTTCAAATTCTCATACACTCCGCGTTCTCCACGTATCTCGAGGAAATATTACCGTCTGTCCGTCCCCCATATTTTGCTATAATATTTGTAACAATATAATGGATAAATATCTCAACGATCAACAAAATAGGCCGGGTGATGTTCGAACGTTGAGACGTGAAATTTTTGGGTTTGAGCACGCACACGCCGATACCTGCCGATACGATACCTCGCGTGCCTCGCTCATGAATGATACGATCGATGCGATACGATACGATACGATAGCAATGATGAGGCCAGCCTCGAATGTCCAATGGCCAATGACAACGACACCATTGCCATGTTCCAACATCATGCTTCCGAATTCCGAATAGCCACGCCGCCGCCCATCCGTTCGCCGGCAAGAAGAGTGTCTCCGAGCGATGCATGGAATGCAAACGCATAATATCGCAAGAGCCATAGCGCCATGATCGAAAGTCGAGAGTCCTACCAACCGCTCTTACAGAGCAACACGCCTCCGTCGCCGAGCCGAAGGAAGCAACAGCGGCGGACTTCGGCGCCGCCGTCATCCTACGGAACGTTGATGGGAGAATCACTGCTGCACGCCGACAATGACGCCGACGGCGCCGCCTCCAACAAGCCAATAATCAACAACGGGTATCAAAATCAAAATAATAATGGACCATCCTCCTCCACTCCTCAATCCTTCGAGCAGCCTTCCCGCGGTAAATTCGAATACACCCAACCACTAAACAATCATCCCATTCCAGTACAACAAGCAGCTCAACAACAACAATATCATCAACAACAGTACTATTCCAACAACAATGCAATCCCGCCACCCCAGCCAATCAACGTCAACGGCCTACCCCCCGCCATACCAATGCGACGACGCGTCGACTCCTCCGGCGACCGCAGCATCGGCGAGCTCTCCACCGTCTCGGGCGCGAGCGGCCACAATCGACTCCAACGCGCCTCCTCCTCCGACGGCGGCGACGTCCTCCACGCCCCCAATGCAAATGCGAATAACGGCTATCCCGCGCCCAAGCGCCGTACCTCCCGAAGGTCCGGCTCCCCCAAACCGCCGCGCTCTCGCTCCCCCACGCCCAACTCCATGAATGCCAACGCTAATTCCAACGCCCCGCCCGGCCATCCGCTCCACCGGCGCCGTCCCTCCGACGGCGACCGCTCCGCCTCGAGCCGCCATCGCCGCACCCACTCCTTCGACGTCCCCCCGGCGCTCAAGCGGCAGGGAAGCTCCAACTCGCTGTACTCCATGAACAGTCAGGGGAGCATGACTTCGGAGAGCGTCAAGTTGCTGCCCGATCCGCGATGGGGAGGGGGGAGCGGCGGCGGACGGGGCAGGAGCTTTTCGGGCGGGAGTCGCGAGATGGTGCAGCGGAGCCAATCGCAGGAGAGTCAGTACGGGTACGGAAGCGTCAACTCCGGGAAGGGGGTGATTACCGCCCGCGCGGATGCGACGCCGCGGAGGGGGCATCGGCGCGGGGATTCGGAGGTTTCCGCCGCCAGCTACGCGTCGGCGGCGAGCGTGGACGGGAGCGTCGTGCCGGTGGTGACGGATTTGAGCAAGAGCGCCATGTTGAAGGGGGTGACGGACAAGGGGGTGGTGAGGATGCAGTTGCCGAAGGATAATTTTCGGTTGTTGAGCGATCGGGATCTCGGTGAGTTTGGTTAGAATGCATGGAAGGTTTCAATTGTATCAGTCGTTCATATCATACCTTGTACCTTGCAATGCCTCTCACTCAATATTTCTGTGTGTTCGTTCACACTTCAGAATCCGGCTGCGTCTACAAACGCGCCCTCGTCCCCAACGAATCCGACTACTTCCAAGACTACCACATCACCCTCGACCCCACACTCGAATCCCCCCGCTCCGTCGCCCTCCAAGGAACCAAGCAGCTCCCCCCCACCTACTACGTCATGGCGGTCGATTCCGACATTTATCGAAGAATGTTCGACGAGGTGGCGGAGAGCGTGAACATGCCGTGCAAGCTGTTTTATTGCGGGCATCACGAGGACGTGGATTATCCGAGCATTGGGATTGCGGTGGTGGGGGTGGTGATCATTTTTGCGGTCATGTTTTGGGCGGCATTTGTTGTGGATGCTTAGATTGTATGGAAGTTGGAGTGATTGAAGGAGGGATGGAAGTTGTGGTTGGAGTGATCTGGAGATTGTCAGTGTGAGAGGAGGCAGTGTTTTGCTATGTACAGTGAAAATGTTATATGTTGCCGAGGCAATGTTGCAGAACTGTTTTCCGAGAAGACTAACATGTCCAGAATGTGCCGTCATTGATATATTATGGTTTGTGCTGAGTTTATTGATAACTATGAACGAGCACTGAGTTCGATGATTAGATGTAATTTATTTTATGCAATCTGCCAATAGATTGCAATTGTAACGTAAAAAGTAACTACAAGAAATGTTAGGATAGACTACTCTTACTGCTGGAAAGCATTCATTGAACTATTTCTTGTGCTCCCATGGTCTGTGATCACAAGAGTACAAAGCTCCAATAGTAAATGCATTATAATCCTTTGTTGCAGGTCACTTTCTAGATAATACTGGTGGCAAAATAACTGACATGCAGAGTGTTTGACCACAAAGCAGTTTCGTGATTTGCTGTTGATGGTCAATCGAAACACTTAGTGCAATTGGTAGATATCACTTATCATTTGCAGTTGGCAGTCCATCAAGAGATTGCAATTATGTCGATCAACTGGCTACTGGCTCTGATATGAAGTGAATGCAAAGGAAAATGATACTAATGCTCAGCAAATTAGCCTTTGTATGTCTGTTTTTGGGCTGACTGGGGATTGCATCTTGGGTTTGTTGTTGAATGGTGCCCGCCCCAGGACTTTCAACTGACAAGTCTGGGGCTGGCTTCACCCAATTTGAAGCAATTTGCAGTTGGCAACCACTTGCGGGGTAGGACCAGAGAGAGAGCTAGAGAGAGCTACAATCAAGGTGAAGATGACCTGAGGGCCAAGGGTTAAGGTTCCCTAGAAAGAGAAAGCATAGGTTCTTGATGAGGTCATATTGTCTTATACGTTATCAGTGTAGAAAACCAGTGAGAGACTGCAGACGAGAGGCAGAGATATTATTATCTCTCCAAGCTGCTGAATGTTCCATTCCGCATTTAGATTTGGGGCATCGTAGTATATGGGAAAAGGGAACCCGGTGAGATATTGTGGAAAAGAGAGAGGCAAGTCCATTGTTATCTCTACACACTGCCACAGCTACAGCACTTCATTGATCAGAAGAGGGATTTCATACATGTTCATTCATTTAGAAAGTTCAATGACATGATATAACGAAGATATATAATGCACCTAATCAATCAATCGCTCGCAGAAGAGTTCCTTGGGCAGAGCATCACTAGGTTGGTGAGAGTTTGTGAGCACATAGTCATGACAAGATATCATTGTCATATTGTCACAGATGAAGAAGTTGCAGTGACGGAAGTTGGCATACACAGTTATCTCGTAATAAATGATGTTCATTGAATCGAGAGAGAGTGTTTCATATTATTTGCGTAAACCGTCTTCTATTACTCTTTATTGTGTGAAGTATGACCCCACATGACACCGCGTATTCATTGAAGAATTGACCGCTGATGGCAACAAGATCTGATACTTCGCCAAATTGCTTAGAGTCCAAGCTTGGTTCTGCGCCAGTGACGACGCTTGGCGTTGTATTTGACAGTATTGTCCGTTCGAAGACGGATCCATTGGGGAAGAGGGCGGTTCTGCCTCTGCTTCTTGGCGAGGGTGCGCTTGGTGCGGAAAGTCTTTTGGGATGGCTGTATTAATTGAGGCGAATAGAGATCAGAGGATAAGTTAGATGTGCAATTTCGGATCAACTGATTGGGAGTCTGCACCAATCATTCCATGATGGCAAGATACGTTGCATCAGTCTAAAGAGTGTTTGTATATCAGCAGCATCGACACTCCGCCGTCGCGATCATTCACTACGGAAATCTCCGCGTCATTTCCATCTCCAAATGGGCGTGAGGGGTTGATTGTTTGTTGGCACTCAGTCATTCTGCCACCGCATCATCATCTCTACAACGCGTGTTAATTCGGTCCCTGGCTCCATTCCAATGCACCACTGACCATTCTATCGCTTCTATCTCTCTCGGATGTATCACTCTGCCGACGATAACACTGCTCTGCTGCTGGGCGAGGGTGGATTTCCGCCGGGCTGCCATCATAGGGCGGCGTTACTCACCATCTTGACGGTCTCTTCTAACAAAAATACTGTGTGATTGTGGCAAATCGAGTGTACCAGCCTGCGTATGTAGAGAATTTAGTAAAGAGTAAAGAGGCAGGAGGTAATATTGGGGTTAATGAAGGGTTTAATTTCCCTAAATTCATGGAGTACCGATAGAAAACACATTACAATTGGATACTGGCGTAGATTGCAGTAGGGTTCGACTTCGGACTTCTTGCCATCCTCGCGACTCGCGACCCTCTCCCGTTTGCCCTAACCAACTCTGCCATCTGCACCAAGGTAGATGATAGGCAAGGAAAAAATACAACCACAATATTAAGTGGTATAAAATGTAGCTCCTGACCATTTCCGGGTCTCTCTAGATAAAAGGCATGGCACCATAGTAAGATGATGTACGATAGACTTGGACCATGATTCAATATGGCGGAATCGAGTCAAGAGGTTAAAATGACTGTCATTCAAATATTTGTGAGAGCTTTTCCTATTGTCACCTTTTGCCACTGCTGACTAGCATGATGGTGAGGATGAAGATATATCTGTTTACTTCCAATCGGGACTTGCAGACTGCTTGACGTGCCCTCCTCCATACATGGTGTTTCCGACTAGCAAAATATATGTACAGGCATCACCATCTGTGAAGACAAAGCATGTGCTCATCTATGAAAAGGGATTGCTCTATTGGATAAGAAAAGCTCAGCAGATGGAAAGCAGGGAAAAAATACTTCTAACAATTATTCTATGTAACGGTCAATGTTGCTGATTGGTTAATCATCTCAAAATCTATGCGGTAGCAGTTAAAAAACAGACGTATTGCACCTATACTCCGCTTCAACCTTTACTTCTCCCCACCGCGGCGAACAACATCAAACAATTTGCCCATGTGCATAAAAGACTTCTTTTTCTCACTTTCCGGCCCGTGCAACGATTTGCTCGGGCCGTGCTTGCTCGTACGCGACGATTTGATTTTCGTCATCCACCCCGCCGAACGCCGTCTCTTCTCGCTCTTGCTGAGGGTCTGGCCCTGCTTTTCGCTATCGTTGCTTTCGAAGGTGTTGACGGTGCCAATGTCCATGGCATCTCCGAGTAGGGACGATGCATTATTATTTTCTTCTTTGCTGGAAGTAAGTCCCGGGTATGCGGCATCGTTATTGAGCGAACCTAATCCTTGCGCCGCCGACGCGGACGATGCTCCCGACTGTTTTTCTTCCGCTGCATTTTCGTTAGAATTGGAATCATCGGTTTCCGATTCCTTGCCATCGTCATCGGCGCTATTGTGGGCTGATTGACCACCGTCTTGGGCTACTGCGCTCGACATCCCATTGCCCATAATGTTGTCGCGTGTGGAACAGAGTATTACCATATGACCCGGCCCCAGCGACACGTCCTCGACACGCAACCCCAGAGTGTTCGTGCATTGCACTTTCCTCGGCAGCATCACGTTCAAATCGGTATCGAAACATCTAGCGTCGCGAAATTTATTGCCGTCGCTCCCTCCCGCGGGATAAACCTTTGCGGTGGTGGTGGTCGAGTATTGGTTCCCCTCGATGATGGGTATCATCGGGAGGCGATTCTTCCCTTCCGACGGGACGGGATGCCCGAGGGCCGCGCCGCTGCCGTATCCCCACGTGTAAACATTTCCCTGGGACGTGATCGCCGCCGAGTAGCATCCCGAGGCCCTTATGGACACGATTTTCTCCGATTTCGGCTGCTCGGGCGGCGGTATATTATTGGTAATCTGACTCATCGATAACGCCTTCGACAGCGCCTCTTCTTCCATGGCGACTTCCAAGGCCACCCTGCTATTAACGTGCGGAATGTGCCCTCCCTCCTTCGTTTCCTTTTCCTCCGTTTTCGCCGCCGCCGCCGCCGCCGCCTTCTTCGAACTTTCTAATTGCGAATTATTGGTGGAACCACTGCTGCTGCTGCTGCTGGCAGTCGGAAGGCCCTGCACGGCTCGCGGCGAAAATAAATTCCCCGCGTGTCCCTGGCCGCACTGCCCGTCGCCCCCCGCTCCCCACGCGAACACCCGTCCGCCCTTGGAAAGCGCCAGCGTGTGCGCGGCGCCGGCGGCGATGGCCTCGATGGAAACGTTCCGCAGCGCCGACACGTGACGCGGCTGCTGGACGAATCGTCGATCGCTCCCCCTTCCGGAATCCATGGAGGAGTGCCCGCATCGTCCCATGGAGGTGCTGCCCCACGTGAAGACTTCGCCGTAGGCCGTTAAAGCCACGGTGTGCAGCCTTCCCAACGATATTTTCTCGAAATGCACGTTCCTGTCCACGATGTCCGTCTTGGCGGCATCGCCTTCCCGCTTGGACGTCTCCCCCCTCTTGACCATGATCACCGGCAGCGGCTCCGGGACCGTGGCGCACTTGCCCCCCTCCACGCCGCACTGCCCCTTCCGATTCGATCCCCACGCGAACGCCTTCGTCTCCCTCACGATCACCCGATCCTTCGCCTCCCCGTTGTTCGGAAACGCCTTCTGATTCCCCTTCGAGCCGCTCGCGACGATCGCGCACGAATGCAATCCCCCCGCGGCGATCTCCACCACGTTCCCTCCCACCACGTGCGGCAGTAAGCGCTCCACGATCCGCGGCTCCAAACAGCTCGTCAGATCGGGGCCGTGGCCCAGCTGGCCGAAGTGGCCGGCGCCCCAGCTCATGACGACGCCTCCGCCGGGGGAGGCTCCTTCCGTCAATGCGAGGACGTGGCGTCGGCCGCTGGAGATGCGGGTTATTCGCAGGGGAAGGCGGGTGGGTTGGACGGCGAGGTCGTGGTAGGAGTGGCCGAAGATGGTGCCGACCAGGTGGGCGTCTCCCGATGCCGCGACGGGCGCCGCGGAGGAGGCGTTATTATTGTTGTTGGCGGCAGTTTGTTTTTTCGGCAGGATGAACGACGTGTGGGTGGCGCCGCAGGATGCCTGCGGTCGGACGTCGGAGGAGTATTTCGTGTGTTCGTCCCCCGATCGGGAGGGCAGGTGCGATCGAAGCCACGCGCTCGCGGAAGCGAACTCCTCGTTATCTTCGTTGGTGTTTATTATTTTTTGGCCGTTGCCGCTGCTGCTGCTGCTGGCGTGAGGGTTTATGGGCAGCAAGCTGGCCTGGGCTCCGGGAGGGCGCTCCTCCTCCGCGGTAGCGGTGGTAGGGGCATTCTCCTTATCATCGATCGTCAACACTAAATAGCCATTGTCATAGTCATTATTGTCGCTTCCGGCGCCATCGCCGTCGTCTTCGTCTTCCTCTACCAACAGGTTGGATGGGATCGGCACCGAATCGGTTCCGAGCGGGTAGAAAAAGTTGTTCCCGAACCCTAGTGCACAGTATGTCTTCATTGTCATTGTGATGGATGCGAATAATAATATGGTGGAACTAAATTTAAATGTCGTCCCTTCTCTATCAGCAAGCAAGCAATATCAAATAGGATTATTTGCCTGTCCCCGCCAACGAAACGAAATCACGATATGAACCGACAAATCTTGCAGCCACCGACTTGCGTGGGTGCATCGACTGTTCAGATCTATCAGCAGGGGCACATACAGGTGGTTTTGTTGTGATTAATTGTGGTCTTGCGGTCATTGGTTGCGGTTGAAGCTAACGTTGCGAAGGCGGGCCTAGGGCAAGGTTGCATGCGGTTGTTGGGCTTGCCTTTATTTGGTTCTCGTGTGTTCGAGGTTTGTTTTGTTTGAGCCAGGGTAGATGAAATAAGACACTTTTTTTCTTAAAAGGGCCTCAAGTGACGGTCAGCGGGGGGTTGTTATCATGGAAGATACTTAGTTACTCTAGCGAGGATAAAGTTGTCAATAAAGAATTTGGGCGAGATTTGAGAAGTCTAGAATCCTCTCAACTTCTTCTTATGGATGAGATCATAAATTATTCTAATGATAACCCCTAAAATTACCCATCTTCTTCCTCTAGTCTTTGTGAAAAGCCAACGGCGACGAAGCGTGAACGAAGCGTGAACGAAGCGTGAGCGAAGGTTGGGCAGTTGAAAGACATTGATGAACTGGGCGCGTGCCTGCACATCGAGCTTCAAGCTTCGTTTGAGAGTAATAAGTAACCATAATATGGATCAAATGTTGTATCATGATGTTGTACTTCACATAGTGTACAAAAACTAAGTAAACAGGGACAAAGATGTTGAGGGGTTAGTAGACATGGTTTTCTATTACAGAATCAAACTTTTCAATGAGGATCCTTAACCCTTAACGAGGCACTCGACACGACCTGATGCTACATGGAGAGCAAGAAAACTCCTTCAGCTGCAGACGGATGTGCTCCAACTCCAACTTACATTTCGCACTTCTTCGCTGACTTGATCAAAAGAGGACAGAGAGGCCTAATCCCTGCAGTCCGTGTCAAATGTGGAAGAAATGAGTTTGTGGCAGTTCTTAACTTGTGTGGTAAAGTACAGTAAACTTTGTTCACGAAGAGTCAAATATCTTCTCAATGTGGCCGAATATCGCCATTATCATTATCCTACTATACACCCATGTTTTACCTGTGGTCTTGATCAATTGCAAAGGTCACTCTGGGCAAAAAGTGATGCCGGCGCACTCGATTTCCAATGCAGGCTTTTATTGATGACAAATCCCCTCATATCACGTACATTTGTACCTCAATATTTTGTGCTTATTTTCACCCTCTACTTTTTGAGCATAACATCACCTCGCGTATGATAGGCATCTACGTCATTGTTTGGCTTGGTCCCTGTGTCGGCATGTCATATGAGATGTCGCCCTGTCTAGAAAAAAACGAGACGCATTCAATTATCTGTCTTGAGGCGCAACCTCATGGGTTTACAGCACATCACTTTGCACAAATTGTGTCATAGTACATTCTACATTTCTGCTTCAGTCACCAAATTGAACCTGTTTTGTACCAGCCCATTGCATCATATAAATGAGTCTATCCTCTCTGAACAATCTCTACTGATAACATTCTCTTTTGTTTGACCCTGAACTAGTTTTGAACAAAGGTTACATTCCAAATCTCATCTCTTCTCTTGTACACGTTTCTTCGCTCCACAATATTATCAGGATTCAAATAATAATGATGCGCAACAAAGCCCCAACCCTGCACTTCTCCGTGCTGGTAAGACTAAGAGCAACAACTCCCTCTTTTCTGCTGCTGCAAAGGGAACTCGCATTATGGATGATAATCACAGTAATGGTTATGATTATTCTTCAGCTCCCGTGATAAGGAGTAGCAGTAGCAGAGGAGGATCCCTTCACCCCCCAAGCCATTCTTCATCTAATGCTGATTTTTCAAAGGTTCTCAAGGAGAATGAACAAGAAGAATCAATGTACTCTACTAGTGGGGGATCAGTGATATTGCCAGCCTCTCTTTCTAGCAGGAGCCTACATGATGACACCTGTGGAGAAGGTTATGTTGATTGTGTTGATGGTTTTGTTCGCGGCACCTCCGAACTTTGTTCAACTGCATGCGGTGGTCAGTGCTGCACAGGTGTCAGTGCATGTCTTTCTGTAAACAAGGATGGTTCTATATTGGCAGGTTCTGGTCTCACTGGAAAAGTGTGTAAGGATGGCAACAGCTGTGTTGGTGATGGTTCTTGCTGGGGTGCAAGAATTGGAAAGATCAAAAATAGTTGCAGGGGGAGAAGCTCGTGCTTTCGTGTTGGTGGTCGCAATCAGAGTACTCCTCAAGTCAACCCCACTCCTCCTCAATTATTCATTGACAGCTGCATTGGCGAAGAAAGCTGTTATTCCGTATCAGCTGTTACTGGTCGCATTGAAACAATCATCTCATCGTGTGATGGAAATAATGCATGCAGATTTGCAACTGGGAGCGTTATGTCAATAACCGATAGTTGCATCGGACAAGATTCATGTGGAGGTGTTGGAGGGTTGGTAGATGATGCTGATGATCGTGCCATTATTGATCAATCATGTGTTGGACAAGAAGCATGCCGTTCAATTGGTGGCGGGGGACGACTGGGCAATGTCAACATCTCTTGCAATGGCGAACAGGCATGTTATTATGCTGGTTATTTTGGTCGAATAGGCAGTATTACCGACTCTTGCAATGGCAACAGTGCATGTCGTTTCGCTGGGAATAACGGTGGAATAGGCAGCATTACCGACTCTTGCAATGCCGTCAACGCGTGTCGCGTAGCTGGACATACTGTCAGTAGGCTCATTTCATCAGCCTTGAATAATTGCTGCAATATGAATGAAGAATGCAGAGCAGTTAATGAGGAATCCCTCCCATTGCTGTGTGCTGCTCCTGCAACAATGCAACCATCCGCTCTTCCTTCCACACAGCCATCGATGAAGCCCTCACAGAGGCCTTCTCAATCCCTGGTGAGTGTTGCATCACACTTCCCCTGGTTCTTGGGTTCAGGTTCTTCTTTTTTAGGTTGGCTCTTCTTCTTTCGGGTCAAATCGAACTTCCCTGTTGCAGCTGCATCGTCTTCTGTCCAGAACAGATTGTGTGCCCTGATGGTGGATGGTAATTGATGTTTGATGATTGGTCGGTCAGCTATCGGCGTCGTGCTCAGTTTCGGGGTCAAATGCTGGGCAGCTCGTCATCAAACTAGCCTCAACATGAATGATGGGCATGACGATCCTCTTTGAGGTATTGTTATTCTTTTTTGATCGTCTCGTTCGGCTTGCGGCGGTGGCACCGTCTTTTGCTTGGCGCCGATTGTGTTGAATGGCGATGACTCAACAGTACTTCCCTGGACATTGCCTATTCTCTTGGCATGGCTGAGTCGCTCGTGATTGGACAAGCCCCGACATAAGGAGAAGATTACTTTGATGGTATACATGAGGAGCAGATTACTTTGATGGTATTCTCTTTTAGTCAGCTCGCAGGTGATGGCGTGGTTGTCTTGTGTCGCTCTCAATCTCTCAGGGTCACTCAACCTCCTCGTCGCTAAGGCGATTGTTGTTGGACCAGCCCCAACTTGATCTGAACACGGATATGCTTTTCCTGCTCGGAGCAGATTGTATTGTCGGGGTCATTCCAAATTGACCCTGGCGTCCTGCTTGGATGGTC
>JALLAS010000308.1:0-14709 GCA_036939415.1 Detonula confervacea | reverse complement strand
CCAGTGCATACCCATTTGAATGGATCACCCATCATATTATGCATGAGCGAAGAGAAAATGTCGTTGAAAGAAAATAAATCTGATATTGAAGGGGAATAGTTCTGGATAAAATCCAAATGTTGTGAGACGGCAGATTATCAATGTTATCTCTAATGCTTCTTGTTCTCCGTGTGCTGCACCAGCGATCCACTCAACACCCAATCTAAATTAGTGTATGTACCAAATGAGGTATATTGTGCATTTGATTACCTTCGTTGCCCCCTATCATTCCTGCCTATATTTTTCGTGATCTTTGGCTTTTCAATGCAGTCACTCCAAGTATCTCGTATCAAACTGTTTGTCTCGATTGCCACCGATACGTCGTGAAATGTTGCAAATCTCACTCTTTCGTTTTCCTTGCAAGCCCCATACCAATGGGTCCTCTTTTAACCTTTTGAGCCAATCGTACCTGCTAATGAGGTTTCTCATCACCACAACCGCCAATGCCACGCGGTCCTCTGTTGCAAGTTGCACTTCTTTTGCCCACCATGCTGTAAATTCTTCATATGAATCAGTGGGCGCCTGGGTAATATATATGCACCAGATGATGACCACCAGTCATACTTAGCCACTGTGTGAGCAGAACCAAACCCCACTACAATTCGATATCCTTGCAACGCGTTGTTCGTCGGCATATCGAAAGGTGATAACTTATTGGATGGATGGGATGGCTTCGGGCTTGTTTGGTCATACAAAAAGCTTTTGCTCAGAGCTGCATGTACATATGATATTCAGCAGATCAGCTCGATCAAATCTGACCACAAAGTCGACATGTCAAACTTTAACCTATTGATGTGTAGTGACTGATGTATCGCATCCAATCAGAATNGTCCATTATGGCCTCCACCACAACGGCAACGACAACAGAAGGGATTATCACCACCACAGAAGCTCCTCCTTCAACGACGACAACATCAACTAGTATCACTGAAACCCCCATAACTACAACCTCCAGCATGACTACAACGACCCCGGAAGAATCAAGTACCTCAACTGGTGCCACCCATGGAACAACGACTGTGTCCACTATGGCCTCTACCACAACGGCAACGACCACAGAAGGGATTATCACCACCACAGAAGCTCCTCCTTCAACGACGACAACATCGACTAGCATCACTGAAACCCCCATGACCACAACCTCCAGCATGACCACTACGACCCCGGAAGAATCAGGTACCTCAACTGACGCCATCCATGGAACAACGACGATGGCAACAGACACGACGACTACTTCTGCTAAAGATCCCATGACAACAACCTCCGGTGGAGAAGGAGGAGACTCTTCTTTCTTCTTTATTGATTGGTCAATCAATCTCTGTGCTCAAGAATGCTTTGGCGATGACCCTTGCGCAAATCGAGTCAGAGATTACTGGGAGGAGACCTTCTCTTCCCTCGAGCAATGTTGCAGCTTGGCACTCTCTTTGGTGTCTAGCGAAGAGTGTCTGCGAATCAGTATTCAAGAGTCTACAACGACCTCCACAACGACTTTTGGAAATATCTTCGACGTCAACAATGGCATCGCGATGACGACAGAAGCGACAATGGCGATATCCACAACTGTATCAACCACGACGGAAACAGCAGCAGAAAAACATAAACCCTCAACGCAAGCTACTCCTTCAACCACGACGAAATCAACTTCGACCACTGTAAATCATATTAAGATGACATCCGCTATAACCACGACATCCATGGCAACAGCCACAGGAGATCCAAGTACCACAACTAAGAATCCTCTTGAAACAGCGACAGTGGCTACGGATTTGGCGACTACTTCCACTGAAGACCCCACGACGACCACCTCCACTATCACGGCTGCAACCTCGGCAGAATCTACAGCCACCAGAGGAGTTCCTCCCGCCACAACAACAAAGGCTAAGACTACTTCCGAAGAGTCCTTGGCGACCTCTTCTAAATCATCAATGACAACGGAAGAACCTATGTCTGGTACCACACCAACAAGTCATACTACTTCAGTAGCTACAACTGGTGTCACTGATGAGTCTTCGAAAGGTCACATGGTGGATGATGACTACGTGAATGATGACCAGCTGGATGACGATGAGAACCTGGCGTATGATCACTTGATTGATGACCTCTTGGTTTATAATGACCATTTTACGCCCACTTTAAGACCAAGCACCTCCAGATTTCCTTCATCCCCTACCAGTCTGCAATTACTAGCCAAGCCTGATTACTACTGGACCCCTCATCTTTGGATTCCTTACTGCGTATATGGACGGGGCTATCCAACTTTCATGAGACTTCGATGGAATCAGGCGAAATACCTGTTCACTAGCGAGCAGGACTGCTGCTATGAACACTTTTGTGTTCCTGTCGCCACACACACACCAACCATGACACCATCTGGGTCCCCTTCTACACCCCCAACCAATTCAGGATTGTACTGGTACCCTCATGTTTATGAGGGCAACTATTGTGGCTTGGGAGAGGGCTACGATTGGATGCACCTTAGTTATAATGTTCCCAAGTATTTGTTCAAAAGTGAAGGAGAATGCTGTGAGAAGCATGGCTGTGTGATCCCTTCGGCGTCAAGCTCTGATCACTTCATTAATGAACACGTGATGGGTGATCACTTGATGTTACCTCTTAGACATACTTTGACTCAAAGCGCTATACCTCTGCCTACACCATCTCCCAGTCAGCAATCGTCAGCCAAGTTGGACCACTACTGGACCCCAAACTGTGTCTATGCACGAGGCTACCCAAGCTTCATGGGGCTTGATTGGAATGCACACAAATATTTGTTCCAAAGCGAAGAGGACTGCTGTGACGAGCATAATTGTGGTAACACTCTCACATATGCACCTTCAATTTCGCCATCCACTGACTCGCCAACCATGTCACCCTCTGCGACCCCCACGGAGCCTGTTTATTGGTACCCTGATGTTTATGAGGGCGGATATTGTATCTCGGGAAATGGCTACAATTGGATGCATTTTAGTTGGAATGTCCAAAAGTACCTTTTCAAGAAAGAAAATGATTGTTGTGGGGAGCATGGCTGTGTGACCGAAGTAGATATGTTCCTTATTGAAAGTGATTCTGCTGGAGCAAATTGGTTGCATCTTCAAGCCACGTGTACATTAATGTTGCTGGGTGGGTTCTGGATTCTTTAGGGTGATAATATACATCCTGCCACCCTAAAAACTCGGATCGTTTTGATGGCGATGAGGGAATATTGCTGTAGGATGAATCCACTGGTGTTGGGACAGTTCAATTCAGCACGGACCAAGCAAGTTTTCTTGGCAAGAGGGGATTTCTCTCTAAATCACCAAAGCTAGCACAAAACAACGCGGGGAGCTGGAGCCGGGATATGATATCAAATAGAGCATATATGAGATTGTGCATTAGGTTAGAGATTGTGAAATTGCATAGAATAAAACGAGTGTCTTGATTTAGCAATACTCACCAACCAATCAGCAATCTTGTGTTGTGAAGACAAGGTATTATCTTTGTGTGGATACTGCCTCATAAAATAGCATGTATGCTTGGCACCTCTTCACATCGTTCCAAGATCGAGATGATATGCTTTCGTCAGAGACTAGCACCCATTTGTTCTCTTGTGGATCCAATCGACGATAGGTTTGATAATGTCCCCCAAAAGCATTACCCATGTGCTCGATCACGCTCATTAATCTGTATGATATGTGCGTGCCTTTGGAGTCCAGTGTTGAGAAAATACGCTGTCTCTCAAACGAATTTTCCCCATACGCGCAAAATGCACCCAAATCCAACTCTTCCTCGAACTGCACATGCCGCGTCACCTTGACCATTCGTTGGCACGACATGTCATAATGACGACGCTGGATATGAATGCACAGTACTTCCGGAGGACGCATGACAAGGGAAGCCTTGTATGCATCTCCCCTCAACGGAACGATGGGAGAGAGCGAGGTATCAATAATTCCTAGCTCCATCTCTTGCCGAGTCTCTTCGTCATCCTGACATTCGAGCTTGTCATCATCGGCGTCTGGGTCTAATCCTTCCAGCATGGCTATTTTCCGTTTCAATTTGTGGGATTCTTGCAACAAGCCAACCATATCACCATTTTCGGAACTGCCCGCCTTCCTCCCATTTCCATTAAGCTGCGGAAGTTTCTTGACTTTATTTGTTTTGCGTCGTCTCCGAATGCTAGAAATCGCCCCCTGTATCAACATCTCTTCCTCCTCGAGCTCCCGTATTTTTTCCTTAATGGAGCACGATAAGCACTGTACGTCGGAGACTCGTTCGGCGGCGGCGAATCCGCCGTACTCCGCGGCGAGGAAATCTTCCAAGAACTCGGATCGTATGCTGGCGATGGGAAGGGATAGGCACAGGAAGGGACTGCTGCGTACGGGACGGATGTGACGGCATTGGGCGCATTTGATCGTGGATCCGGACCATCCGTCGAAGGGATTTTGTTGAATTGTTGTTGATTCTGGGCTCGCGAGGGAAGCATGCTGATGTCCTTTCGCCGTGGGCTTGCTTGGGATCATATTTGCTCTCTGAGATTGCTGGTTTCCACCTTTGCTTTCGTTGTGGTCGTTGACATTTGCAGGTTCCCCTGATGCGGAGCTATACACATGGTGCTCATCATGCTTCTTCTCTTCTTCGTGCTCATCCGGAAAATCATTCCTGCGATGAGTGTCAAAATGGCTCTCCGACGAATCAACATTCCCCTCTATTTTTTCATCAGAATTTTCCTTTGCACTATCTTCTTCACCAAGAAAACTATTGCAACATGCCAAACCCTTGTTGGCACGGTGGTTGGCCGCACCCATGGTATTCGAAATAGCATTTGCATTTGCATCTCCATCACCGCCCCCATGATCTTCCTCCTCCAACGATAAAACATCCATCAACGCCGAGAAAAACTCATGACTATCCTGCTGCTCCTGCATCCCCGCAGCCATTCCCCCCATGCCATTATTACTTCCCGATCTAAATTGGGAGTGATGTCGAGCCACGATGTTCATTACCCGTTGAGGATCTCCGGCTCTTGCGGAAGATGATGTAAATAAGGATGATAGGAAGTAGGAACCTCCTCTCGTCGGTCTATTCCGATTTGTGATGGGTGATGTGACTTGATGGCCATTGATATGTTGCAATGTTTGAAAAAGAGCCAGCGTGATGCTCTCCCCATTATTGGTGCTGTTGTTGTTGTGGACACTATTCTTTTGCAGCGTATCCAGGTAGGTGTAAAGTGGCTGAAGGGATGCAAGCGCCTGCATCACAGAATTTGCATAGCACGTCTGACCCCTATTCTTCAGACCCTTGACCTCGACAATAAATGCTGGCGAACCATCCTTCTCCGTCGATAAAGCCGCTCGAGGAACATCAGGTGAAGCTGTTGCTGTTGACAGCAGGATTGGCTTCCTTATCGTTGGCTGCTCCAATCGCTGAATATTCAATTCCAAACCAGTGCTGAATTCTATCAAAGGAACGTGCGACCGAAGGAAGGAACGCAATGCCGATCTCAATCCCACGCCTGCCAACATGTCCGTTGCGAGTAGGAATAGGAAGGATGATGCCATGTTGTACTCTTTCCCGCCGCCGCTACTGCTGCTGCTGCTGCTGCCGCTGGAACGAGCATGGTCGGAGGCCCCGCCTACTCCCATGATTTGGGAGAAGATATTATTGTTATTTGACATTGACATTCTTGTTGTTTGCGCTGGCATTCTTATTTTTCTGTATGTCAACCACAAAAGAAAGGCTACAGCTAACTCCCAGATCATGCGTTTATATCAAGAGAAATAGCACGATGTCATCAAATAATCTATGCTTCAGTCCGAATGGTGGCAGATGCTGGGATTGTATCAAGGCTAGCTCTGTGGTTATCGGTCACTCCTCTCCTGCCTTCTTCTCATCGTAAGTAACGGCTAACGCACGGCGCGGCGGCCTTTGCATTTGCATGCTGACAATTTGATTGAATGAATAGTAGATGCTTCGACGGTCGAGGTGGAGATTCGTAGCAGGGCGTTTGTGTAGGAAATCTACGGAGATTGGAAAAGTGGAGTACACTGTAGTATCACGATAGTATTATCGTATTACATCTAGTAGGTACAATTGTACAAATATGACGGGCTTCCGTTCAAATATGTTCAAAAATACGGTATTATGTGGTGCGTAAGTACTACAGTGTGCTTAAGTGAAACTGACAATATCTGGGGGGCCTACGGTCAATACGAGGGCTATCACTCTTTTGTGAACGATGATATTGTTCATTCAAGAGGTAATTTAAGCGGGCTTTTATCCCCTTGCCCTCCAATTCGCCTCAGAAACAATGAAGCGTGTGCGTGCATGACTGTTGTTATGCGAGGTTATGCGTATGCGTTGATGTTCGCATGATCTCTTCAACGTCAACTAGGTACGCCGACGGACAATACGCACGATAGAGACGGACGCAACGAATCCAATGGCACCATGAACTGCTCATGGGATCTGATAAAAAGGTAGAGGCGGCGCAGCACCTTCAGGCGCAGGATAGAGGCGTTGCGCTAGATACGATATCATTATCCGCCAGTCTCTGTTTGGTCGAAGAGCGGAAGTGCGGTCACTGTCAGTGAATCCAAAGGCCGACAACGAACGTCGCTTGCGCCGAATCAGCATCAGCTCCATCGTCATTGTTTCTGCGACCATCGCCATCAGAACCAGACCATAACTGACAGTAAAAAGCAGGCATCTTCTCCCCACCCCTGGCCACCATCCCACCGACCATCTCTTCAACCATGGAAAACTTCGTCCTCAACCTCTTCTCGGACCAGCTCTCCAAGATCATCCTCGATTTCCACAAATCCACCATCAACGCCAACTTCCTCTCCGGAAAAGGTTCCATCACCAACATCAAGCTAAACGTCGATCTAATAAACGATTTCCTCAACAAGCCTCCCCACGGCACGGTGCCCTTTTTGGAATTCACGGAAATCACTTTATCCGAACTACGCGTGGAGGTCACCAGCTACACCAACCTAAAAAAAGCTCCGATAGTATTAGTGATCGAGGAGATTCACGCCAAGGCTCGGGAACCGTTGGAATATCACGTCGATCCGGCCGCGAACGAAAAGCACAAGAAGAAGAAGGCCGACGAGCGGGCCGGCGCCTCCGCCTCCTCCTCCAAAGCCAAAGCCGCTACATCCTCTCGTCGCGGCACGGCCGCAAAGCAAAAAGCCCCCGCGGGTCCCCAACCCTACGGACTCCTCCATCGCATCCTCGACAACCTCTCGATAAAAATAAAACGCATCAACCTGAGCTTCTCCCCCTTGGGAAAATTCAAGAGTCGACGGAGCGGTCCCTGGACCCCCCCGACTCTACGGGTGTCGTTCGACGACGTCGAATGGATCTGCGTCACGGAGGGCGGCAATCCCGGAACGCCCGATGCGGTGTGGGCCCATAACGATTTGAGGGCGCAGCAATCGAGGTTTCGACGGGAGGCGAGCAAGGGGGAACGACACAGATCTTATACCATTTACAAGCGATTGAGCATGTCGTGTCACGTCAAGCTGTTGTCGTGCTGGGAGGATCAAACCAAACACGGCGGGTTGCTGCAACAACAATCCTCTTCTTCCGCTGCTTCGGTGTCGACCCTCCTGACCGATACGAAGGTGGACGTGTACCTCGCCTACGTGAGGCGACTGCGCGATGCCGGAGTCACGGGCGCGGACCTCGACGTTCTCGTCGACAATATCGATATCAATTTGGACATGACGGATGCCAAGGGTGCGAGGGATGCAACAACAACAACCCCCGCGGGATGCGACCTGGGAGCATTCGCCCACATGCTCGTCGGAATTCTTCATTGCTATTACAAGGATCGGTCGTTCGTGGATCCGTTGCTTCCCAAGGGGGTTGTTCAATCGGCTAATAACGAGAATTTGACGTTGTTGAGGGGCTTCGGAGGCGAGGAGAAGGACCATCCGGCAAACAAAGAAGAAGAGGAGGAGGCCGGGCCGGACGACTTTTTGCCGGAAGTTGCCATGATGGACGACGATTTGGACTCGTCGGACGAGAGCGATTACGAGGAGGAGCCGGACGAGGAGCACGACGAGGCTTATTTGGCTTGGAAGAGGACGGAGGATGGGAATCCATTGCCATCCGCTGTTGGAGACTTGAAGGATGCGCCAGAGCAGAGGGGGGGCGAAGACAATAACGAGGCGAGCGCCATCAAAGAGGACGGGAAGGAACAACAGACCCCGGCTAAATCTTACAAACGGAAAAGGAAAGCGGTCATTGTCATAGCGTCGGGGGCGCAGAAATTCGAAAAGCTCTCCTTCAGCCTGTCCATCCCGAGAATCAACATGAAATTGTGCCTTCCCAAAGAGGCCGCCGCCGATCCGCACGCCTCCGACAAAGAAAAAGGCGGCGATGCAGACTCCTCCGAAACAACGCACCACCACTGCCTAGAATTTCTCCTAGAAGGCCTCGTCGCCGAATGCATCTGGCCCAAGAACACCTCCGGCGAAATGGGCGGCCACGTGCAGGCGTCAATCAAATACTTTCACCTATTGGAATCGGCGTATCGGAAGGAATGGGGATCCAACGGGGAGGACGCCTTCGGTCCCAAGCCGTGGAATGTTGCGAGGATATCTCCTTTATTGAGGATTGGTACGAAAATGTTTCGGGGCCACGATGCGTTTTCGTTAAGTCCTTCGTTGAGGGGGTCGGAGGATGTCGGGAACAATGATGGGTCAAAATGCGATGAGTTTCCGTTGATGGAGGAGAGGGCGAGTACTTGGGGTTGGTGGGGACAGATGAAGGGGCCTCGTGCGCTGGCGTTCAAATCGACAATATCATTTGTCGATGAGGTAATTAGGTGTTCTGTCTATTGTTCCATGTTATCTCCTTTGCACAGCAGTCAACTTATTAATTTTCTTTGAATGCACATGATAGACACTGACGCTCTGGAGCAGAACAGATGTCCAGCACGAGGCGAGCCTAGGACAATTTGAGGTTGTCTTGGATTCGGCGCCCATTGAGAGATTAAAGAAGCTTTTCTCCGATCCGACTCACCAGCACAATGCATGGTTCGACGAGAGATGGCTCACGGGGGAATGGCACGCGGAGATTGCCATGGATATGATTGACACCGGCAGGGACGAGTTTATCCTCAGGGATCACATCCAACCGCTGCCGTCGTTGTATCCATCGAAGAGCAGCAAAAAATCGGCGCCATCGTCGGAGTTGCGTAGCATTACGGCTCATTTCGATTCGATCACTGTTCGGCTGCCAAATCCGATGCATGATATTTCGTCCTTCCGCATGGCAGATGCCATATTTAATCTGGAAGAGGCAACAATACTGGTCAGTAGTGCCCTCCCATCTTCATTCCTCTCTGGTGCAGTAACGGCTGAAAACACTTCGCACGAATTTCCACACGACCCTTCTGATATCTCGTGTGTCTCTGGAGCTCAAACTGCCGATGCGAATACAACGTTCAGGATGCAAATAAGTCTGACCAATTGTTCGCTGAAGGTTATGCCAGTTCAGGCATATTCTTTGAAGCAAGATGAGCTCAGATTCAGTAACCTCATTGCTCCGACTAATGTGACCATGATGTTGAGTCTTGAAGACAGAAATGCGCAAGAAATACCCGATGGAATAGACCAATCTGCCTCACACTCGCTCATGCTTTCTATCCTCGTTCATCAACTGGAATCAAATATTGAATTGCGCTCAATTTATGGGGCTCTGGAAACTTTCAAATATCACGCAGAGAGTATCATGAGCAAAACTTCCTCCTCTGATGAGGCAGTGACAACCCAACCAAAGCCAGTTGATGAATATAACGGAGCCTTCAACTCATTCTCAATCATTTGCATCCATGTCCCTGACCTGGAGGTAAACATTTGGGGGAGAGAAACCCAGAAAGATTCTCTCACAAGCAGCGATGCAATTACTTCAAAAGCTCAACTGAAGCACAATCTTCTTTGCCGAGTAAAGGCGAACCAGTTTGAGTTTGGAATGGAATTCACAAAGTCGCTCTCTCCTACAGAAACAAAATCAAAAGGAGCTGTTTACAAATGTGGCATTTCCTCTGTGCTGGTAGAAGTTTGCTCGCCAGCCGAAGATACCGATGCAAACTTCAACATGGTAGAAATACTCTCCATGGGAAGCGATGCATCAGACAGCTTGCATTTGGTCGAAGGAGCGTGTGCCTTCTGCTTTCCGGATGAGGGGGGCAGCAGTGTATCTAAAAAAGGCTTCTTCTTGCGTTCTGAGAATTCATCTACCCGTGGCATTTCATCAATTAGAGCCAGTGCTGTAGAAATTGCCTCTCCATTATCAGTTGATCTTAACATTGGAGCAATTGACTTATTTCTAGATCTCGTGGGAGACTCTCTGTTGGAGCCGGTCTTCTTTGGTTCAAGAAGTCACTTCAACCAAATAGGCCAAACATCTCTGGGGTAAGTGAAAAGGTGGCAAACTTCTTTCTTTCACTTCTGCCACTTGACTCATCAATGTGCCCTGTAAACTTTTAGGAGTGCATTCTGGTCAATCATATTGAAAATATATGGTCTTTTCAAATCCCCTCGATTGGAGCTTAAAGAAGGAGCACAAAGCAGTGACGGAGCTGGAATTTTGCTCTTCCGGTTGACTCTACACCGAATGCTGCTGCTAGTACCTTCCACTGGCCAATTAGAAGACATTGACTCATTCGGAGTGTTCTTTAGTGATGTTAAAGTTGCAATTGGCACTTCTTTGGAAGGGAATTCAGAAGAATCGGCAAATAAATACAGAGGAGTCATAGAAAAACATTGTGGCCATGGTGGTCAAACTTGGCTCAAAGAATTTCACTTGTTGGGCGAGAGGCCCGCCAATATGACTGCATACGCATTGAGGTCGAGACATACACTGATTGGTGTTGGAAAGGAATCAAAAGGCAATCATCGTTTTAATACCATCCTTCCCGAATCAAGTATAAATTGGTCATTGCCAGTAGGATTGGACAGCTCTTCGAGTGCTCCACCGTTTGATGTTTTCGCAATGAAAGATTTGAGCATGTCTCTCATGAATATGGGAATGCCTTTGTCTTCTTTGTACTTCAAGCTATACAAAATAGCACCGCAAAATGAATCAGATCAATCTAGCTTCTCATTAGCAGCTACTCGTTTGCACGATTCGATCGGAACTTATCATTGCAAAATCAGTAGCATCATTGGAGAAATGAACTCTGAGGTTGATAGACTGAGGGGGGCTTTATTCTCTAAAGAAAACGAACGTGTTGGAGCTTTGGCATTAGGTGAGTGTGCATCAACAAGTATTTTTTTCACAATTTGAGTCTGCCAAAGCTCAAATCATTTTATTTCCTTCTTAGCTTCTTCGTCGGCAGCTGGTTGGGTCCGCGTTGGGGAAGACTTGTCATTTTCTCACCGCATATTTTCCAGGTGAGCATGCATTCACAATCATTGCATTATTTCAGTTCATCAAAGCTTACATCAAATAATATCTCTTATCGATAGTGCTACATTTTGGAGGTATTGGATGGTCCTTGATAAATCTTTGCTCATTCTGTACAAGAATCCAGGCGCAAAGCCCTCCTTTGTCATCCCTTTGCGACCAACGTCACATCTACGCAGTCTATCAATGACTTCATCTTCCAATAAAAATATGAGTGGTATTGTCAGTAATCACATACAGCAAAAAGGATTTGCAGTATTTGATTCATCAGAGGGTACTGGGCTATTCTTTGTTTCAGCCAGCGACTCTGATTATAGTATGTGGGTGGAAGCAATTTCAATGGTATTGAAAAAAGAGGAGGTCCCAACGCAAGAAACTATTTCCGCAATGAATGCAAATGACAATGACACCAATCAGAGCAGTGACACAATGATATCTGCAGGTGATCAAGATCTTCCTCCAGAATCTATGTTGGATGGGGACAACAGCATGCTTTCAGCCCTGGATCAAAAATATGATGTCCCATCATCTGGCGAAGCACAGATTGAAGACCCATTTGGAGCATTTGAGAATGGGACTTCTGTACCTGCTGAACCTCCACAAGCACCTACGCTTGATACATTTATCGGAACGAGGAACCATCTACCTGCATCAGAGCCACATGTTGCTCATGAGAGTGATCCACTCAGTTCATTTGGTGTTTCTGCACCTGATGGTGCTGCACAAGAAGAAAATTCACCAAATCCCATTGCCTCCCTGGAGTCTTCAGACCTTATGGAGGATTTTGGAATGGAGGAGATATCGTTGGATGGCAGTGATAAAAGCCCAGATGCTTTCCCTTCTGATCTTCCTTTACAAATGCCAGCTGCTGCGCCAAATTCACAAACTAAAGAGTCTCCTGTAAATCGCCTCATGCCCTCTTCTAAACCCAGCTCACGCCTAGACCCTCATACGGTCAACCCACAGTCTTTGCCAATGCGCGAAAGACTTGCCCTGGCGAAAGGAAAGTCAAAAATGGCCTCTTCGAAGTTTGGTTCTGCTCTTAAAGCAGCAAAGGGTGGTGTGCTTGCAGCTGGTGAAACTAGCCGTGATGGCATTAAGCAAGTACGGGTGAAGGAAGCCCCTCGCAAAGAAGAACCATCGAGGCGACCACGTGCTGTTGGTCAGAAAATGTCTATGTTGAAAAGGAACGCAAGCACGAAATTGGCTGCTGCACGGTCATCAATGCA
The DNA here is from genome assembly GCA_036939415.1 of Detonula confervacea. Classification (NCBI taxonomy): domain Eukaryota; phylum Bacillariophyta; class Thalassiosirophyceae; order Thalassiosirales; family Thalassiosiraceae; genus Detonula; species Detonula confervacea. The sequence continues at coordinate 2,044 of JALLAS010000308.1, read as the reverse complement.
GGAGCACAACAATGCCCAAGCTGAAGAACTGCCAGGATCAACAAACGTTCCAACTTTGTCCACGGCTTCTTCCCGAGACGAGCTGCCTGGCAATAAGAAGCTTGTTGTTGGAGAGAAAATGTCATTGCTGAAAAAGACTGCAAGTACAAAGTTAAACTCCCTGATCCAAGAACAGGCTTTGAAGAAACTTGCTGCTGATTCTTCTCAACCATTGGGTGTGCCAGCGAGTTCCTCCCAAGATGAGTTTTCTGCAAATAGGTCTGGCAAGCAGGAGCTTCGTAAGAAATTGGCCAACCTTGATCAATCCATGTCCAACACAATGAGGCGCTTGAAAATTGACGAGAAGATGACTCAGCTTAGTGCTGCCGTCAAAAGTGGTGTCAAAAGTGACCCTATGATGAGGCAACGTGGTTCTCATTCAAGAGCCAGTGACCAGTCAAAACAACGACTCGGTATTGGAGATGAGACCAAGTCAGTGAAGCCTATCAAATTTGATGCACGAGAAACATTCTCTGCGTCTTCGGAGCTACCGTTGAAGGTCAAATCTCTCTCATCAGGCGAGGTGTTGCTATTTGACGAAAACCTATCTCAAAGCATTGAATCACTTCAAAAAGTGGAAGGCAGTTGGGCTGTGGTTGTTGATGCAATCAAAACTGTCTATGATGTCCAGCCGCTGAAGAAAGAAAGTATAAACGGCAATGATTCAGCTGGTGAAAACTTACCTTCCTCTATTGAGCCTGATGCTCATGAACAAGTCCGCCATTGGAAGTATAGAATCATGACCTCAGATATAGCTAGTGGAACAGATAGCATTGTGCAAGCATCAGTTGAAAGGACCATGTCTGAGGTGTTAATTTTGCATTCAAGCGTCTCAGAGATTATTGCAAAGCACTTGCCCGCAACAGCTGAAGTAGTATCTCAGGAAGGATTGAGATATTCTGACTCCACCAATCCAATTTTCGCTAAGCTGTCTCCTATTGAAAGATTAAAAGTGTGTGGAACTCTGCTCCAAAGGATTTTGGAACAAAGCAATCCCTACGTGAGCAGTAGCTCCTCCATGAGGGGTAATCAGTGTGAGTTTTATCTGATGATTCACACCCCTTTCGTCACTCGAGATGACTAATTTTGAACTCTTCTCATCCCATTTGTGCAGGTGAAATGATAAAAGTCTTCCTTTCTACCCTTCTTGAATGCCACATGCCAGAGGAAGCATTGTCTACCACCAAAATCTTTCTTAATATTGGCAACTCTCAACCTGGTGCCTCTGATAGTTATGGAATATACTCGACGAATGGAACGCATGCTGTGAATGAAGCTTTTAGTATTGCGGCTGACACGATAGCACTTCAGAAGCGACCTCTATCCCATACAAACTCCCTAGATTTGGACCCAAAGTGCGATGAAGCATATTCATCTCTGTTAAATGTGATTATGGATGGCTACACCAAAGCAATGAAAGAAAGAGATGAAGCTCTTTCCAGTCTCGCCACTACATCTATCATAAACGACAATCACACCATGAAGGAGCAGTTGGGTTCAAAACCTCAAGCCACGAAGAAGCAAGTTTCAAAGACGGGTAACAGTGATGAAGATATGATTAATTTATGCAAGCAGCTTGGTACTGAAATAGCTTCCAGGACAGCTGCTGAAACCGAAATTAATAGGTTAAATGAGCGTTTGGAGTTTGAGCAAAAAATAGCAGCTGCCAAGGAGAATGAATTAAGGGCGGAGTTGGCAACGTACAAAAAGGGTGTCCACAATCCAAATTGATTCAACAAGATGCTGAACACCAAAAAATGACTCCAATGTACTTTGCTAAGTGGACTTGTAGCTCTGGTAATTACAAACTTAAACTGTAGGAGTTGAAGGTTGAAGCCCTCGCTGTCAATGTGATCTGGCTTCTTTTTGACAGGACCTTATTTATGATTTTTTTGAGTTTCATCAGCAGTCAAGTTCTGTTGTGTACCCATAATGTCCAATCCAAGTTCTTACCTTTCGATTTCGTGGCATTTGTCCTTGAAGTTGGGAGCCATCGATTTTCAAA